>ML416449.1:0-174496 GCA_005239525.1 Nicotiana knightiana | reverse complement strand
TATTATGTAAGTAAAACTTTGCTAGATGCTGAGACTAGATATCCACATCTGGAAAAGTTAGCCGTAGCTTTAATAATGGCATCTAAAAATTACAACCCTATTTTCAATGCCACCCAATCACCGTTGTGATCTCATATTCTTTAAGAAATATTTTGCATAAACAAGAATTGTCAGGAAGATTAGCCAAGTGGGCCATAGAATTAAGTGAGCATGAAATAATCTATCAGCCTAGGACTGCAATTAAGTCTCAAATACTAGCTGATTTTGTTGCTGACTTTAGTAATAGCATTGTATCTGAAGTAGAAAAAGAGTTACAACTCTTTAACGGTGTTAATTCAGGCCTATGGACCTTGTTCACCGATGGTTCTTCAAATATAAAAGGTGCCGTCTAGGCATAGTCTTGATATCACCCACTAGTGAAAAGACACGATTTGCTATCAAGTGTTATCCTATAACTAGACGTAGAGTATGAAGCTGTTATTGCAGGGCTTGAACTCGCACAGGAGCTCTCAATCGAGCAAATCGTGATCAACAACGACTCCAAACTGGTAGTAAATCAGATACAGGGGACTTACATCGCTCGAGAGACTAGAATGCAACAGTATCTTGAAAAAGCACGAGAGCTCGTGAGACAATTCAAAACATGGAAGGTAATGCAAATACCTAGAGAGGAAAATGCAGAAGTAGATGCACTAGCTAACCTCGCAGCAGTCACGGAAGTAACGAATAAAGACAATACAATTGTCGTTCAGCTATTTCATTCAATAATAGACCAGGACATGAATGAGGTAACTTTCAACAACCTAACCTAGGACTGGAGAAACGAAATTCTTAATTTTTTGCAGAATGGCACCGTACCTGAAGACAGGAAAGCAGCTCAAGCACTTCGCCGCAAAGCTGCACGGTACTGCCTTATTCGCAACTCACTTTATCGCAAGATGTTCGGAGGACCCCTAGCTAAATGCCTCGGACCTAACCAAACGGAATTTGTGATGAAAGAAGTCCACGAAGGACACTGTGGAAATCACTCAGGGGCGAGATCCTTAGTGAAAACACTAACCAGAGCTGGATAGTATTGGCTTAAGATGGAATAAGAAGCCAAGAACTTCGTATCCAAATGTAACAGATGCCAAAGGTTTGCCAACAACTTGCATCGACCAGCGGAATTATTGCATCCAATAATATCCCTATGGCCTTTCATGAAGTGGGGTATGGATATAGTGGTACCTCTTCCCACAGCTAAAGGACAGGTACAGTTTTTACTCGTGCTAACCGACTATTTTACAAAATGGGTAGAGGCAGAAGCGTTCAAACAAGTGCGAGAAAAGGAAGTTAAAAGCTTCTTATGGCGAAACATAATATGCCGCTTTGGAATACCAAAGGAAACCGTGTGTGATAATGGCCCACAATTCATAGGCTCACAAATCACAGAATTCTTCGAAAGTTGGCAAATCAAGCGGATCACTTCAACGCCGTACCACCCCGTGGCTAATGGTAAAGCTGAGTCAACGAATAAGGTCATCATTAACAATCTAAAGAAGCGGCTGTATAAATCCAAAGAAACTGTCCTAATGAGTTACTAGCAGTACTATGGGCATACAGAACAACTTCAAAGATAGCCACGGGAGAAACTCCGTTCACACTTGTTTATGGCTTAGAAGCCTTCATACCTATGGATATTGGCGAACCAAGCATAAGGTTCTCAACAACCATGGGGTGTGAAAACGACGATGAATTAAGGACCAACATGGACCTGCTAGAACCACGGAGAGAAGCAACATTGATACGGATGGCAGCTCAAAAAAAAATCATAGAGCGTTATTACAACCGTAATCTCATCTCAGGTACTTTAAGATTGGGGACTTCGTCCTCAAAAAAGTCTTTCAATCAACGAAAGAAGCAGGTGCAGGAAAGCTAAATCCAAACTAGGAAGGACCTTACAAAATCTGAGGCATAGCTGGGAAAGGCGCCTATGAGTTAGAACCTATGGACAACAGAGTTCTACCAACAAGCTGGAACACCATCCATCTAAAGAAGTATTACTTCTAATAGAAAAGAATACCCCCCGTCAGGTATCACACGTTCAATTTTATTTTGAACATGTAAAAATTTTACTAACTTTTTTAGATGATAGGCACAAAGCTAGCCCATCACAGATGATGATATTAGACCTGCAAAGACGCGAGGAAATAACACAATTCCCGGTCTAGGGTTACACTTTCTGATGGACGTTTTAAAAGGGTTAAGCAGTCATCATCTAAAAAACTATATACCTTCGAGTCCGGAATGTTTTTCCTTTTCAGGAAAAGGACCACAAGGAAGGAATAATCAAGTGCTCGAGATTTCATTCTTCAAAGCTCAAACACTTGGGGGACTATACAGTATGGAAGGCTAAGACGAAGCAAAGAAGACTATCAGAAAGTCAAAAGCTCGAGCCTGAAGACCCATCTACCCAACGAGACAAGTGACACGAGCATAATCGAAAAAAAATCAAAAGAGCCATCCAAATACAAAGCCTAATGCAAAAAGTAAAAAACTTCGAACATATTCAGGTTGAAAGGCAAAATATTAGTCACGAGAAAGAAATGTACATCTTTATACTTATTCAAAGCTGTTGTAACAAAAACAGTTAGGGGTAAAAGATCATCATCAATGTACTCATTAAAAAAAACCTGTTCTCAAACACAACAGTTATGGATGAAAAGATCTAACTCCTTGTATTTTTTCAAAAAACTGTTATCAAATAAAAAAAATTACGAATAAGAAAACATTTCCCTCGCACTTATTAGAANGTCTTCTTCATGCCAATTATAAAGGGCCCTCTTCCATAAACTATGCCTATTACAAAAAAGGCACACATTTAATATGACACCGTTCCTATTACAAAAAAGGTACGAGTAGTCTAAAGCATTCCACATGCAAAACTCGAAGGTAAAACTAAAACCTCGAAAAATGAAGCATGCAAAAGACTTAAAGAGTGAAACAGAAACTCAACAAAAGTCGAACTAACATTTATATATTAAAACGGCTAAAACTAAGTATTAACTTATACTTAGCCGTATAAATTTTTTATATACATTGTGGTGCCCCTAAGTTGTCATTTGGGGACTTTAAGTAAATCCAAATTTACCCCCGATAGGAATAGGGGTAACCACCAATTGATACAAAGAAAAAAAGGGGATAAACCAACTAAATCTTCTTAAGAGAGGGGTTGACTTCAGTGGAAGAAGGAGCGGGAGCAACTGGGGATGAAGAGACATGAGCGGCTGGAATCTCACCATCAGGTGAAGAGAGGTTATGACCTTGTTGAGCCTTCTCCATGGCTTCCTTAGTTTTGGCTATTTCAGCACTAAGGTCAAAACCCTCTTGACTCATTTCCATCAATGTGTCAAGGCGAGAATTCATATACGCCCAGCTCACATCGACATCAGCCACCTCTTCCAAATCTTCATAATCCTTTGCCCATACTTGAAGCTCAGCTCTCAATCCGTCCTTCTCCGCTTCCGCAGCTTCATGGGCGGCCCTTAATGGAACAATCGACTCCTATAAAGTTTGAGCTTTGTCTAAAGCCCTACGAAGGTCTTCTTGAGTACGAGTAAGTGATTGCACGAGCTCGCCTGAGTATTCCTCCTTCTGCCCCAACAAGTTCTTCAAGTCTCTAATCTCCTTTGAGGCACAGGACAGCTGCTCCGCAAACGAAGACTCCAGAACACTCTTATCTTTATCAGCCTGACCGCAAGAAGCCCTCTCTACTGCCAGTTCTGCTGCTATGAGTCTCATTTGCCTCTTCAAGGTACTCCTTTACTCTTATAAAGCATCCATGTCAATCCTTAGGCTATCATATTGTGCTCTCCAATTATCAACATCGTCCTGCAACTCTTTTGTCTCCTGGTCCGTGTTTGAAATCCTCTTCATAAGCTCCATGCCTATAAGGTTAACCTACAAGAAATAAACTAGTCAGATATGTTAAATTTCATACACGAGAGTTAAAGAGGATAACTTGCATCATACCTTCAAAGAAGTATGCACGACCTCATTGGCCCATGTAAGAGCACCGTGGCTGGCTAGCTTT
Organism: Nicotiana knightiana; assembly: GCA_005239525.1. Taxonomy (NCBI): domain Eukaryota; kingdom Viridiplantae; phylum Streptophyta; class Magnoliopsida; order Solanales; family Solanaceae; genus Nicotiana; species Nicotiana knightiana. The sequence goes on along the minus strand of ML416449.1, from coordinate 170,424 downwards.
GCTTTCTCAGAGGAACCTATCAAAGGCTTGAGCCACACTTCGGGCTCACCCGTTTTCTTGAAAAGATTCCCCTCAGCTGGAACCTCTATTACCACCTGCTGCATCTCTCTGCTGGAAGACCCTACTTCCCTAATGGGAGGCATCGAAGCAGGTAGAGATGGAACATCAACATGCACGAAAAGTTGAGGAGCTGGAGAAGCCACAGGCAAAGCAGCAGGCACAGATAGTTGAAGAGTTGAAGAAGTTACAGCCAAAGCAACATCAGAAGTTGAAATAGCCAAAGGAACAGACGAAACAGCTTCTCTCAAAGAAGCAGGAAAGACAACAGCCAAAAGGGACGTCGTCAGGAGCAAGATCAACACCCTCATGAATAGGGGAATGTGAAACATCATCAAGGACAGAGGGCTCAATCACAAACACGGAAGGAAAGGTTAAGGCTGTAAGCTCATCATCTAAAACCATTCGCCTTCTCCGTGGCCTGTGCACTAAAGCACCCTCTTCTTCTTCTTCTACGGAACGAGGCCCACTAATCTTCCTCTTTGAGGAAGATGAACCAACAATAATTTCCTGGGCCTGAGCCAAGGACATCTTTGGGATAGATGAAGCATACACCCCACGAGCAGAGAACCCTATTAAAAGGGAAAAATTTAAACGACAAAAAAAGAGACTCGAGTAAGGAAAGAAACAAGAACAAGAGCTTCACTTACCGTGGGTCTTTACTTTCCAACCATACCTCCCAGCGAGGTACTTCCAAGATATCTCTTCTGAAGGAGAAACATACAATAATTTTTCTACCCAATTGCGAATATCGGAGACATTCTCAACAGTATTCATGATTGTTGAGAGAAGAAAAAATAGATACGGTGTTAATAAAACATCTCAAGTCAAAACAAGAAAAAGTAAATGTGAGCTAAACCATACTCACATGCGAGATTCCACTTCTCAGGTAAGGGAAGATTTTCTTCACCCACTAAACCAATAGTGGGTACAACAACATACCAGAGGTACCAACCCCTATTCTTATCATCTCCAGGGGTTATCAGCACTCTTTTGCTTCTAGCAGTCAGAGTGAAAACCCCTTCACGAAATAAGGTAGGAGAGTAGATATGAATAAGATGGTTGAAGGTAAAAGGAACCGAGGCTAAAGAAGCCAAACTCCTAAGACATGAGACAACTCGCCACATAAGTGGGCCAACTTGTCCTAAGCAGATATTGAAAAAACAGCAAAATTCAATTATAATTGGATCAATGGGGGGTCTAAACCCTAAAGTGAAAGGATACGTATAAATAAAAGAATATCCCATCTTGTAAGACGTTATTCTTTGATTACTATTCGGAATATAGATAGGAAAGTCAGACCTGCAAAAGCACTCCCTACGAATAAGGGAAATCTGACCCTCAGTTATAAGGGTTGGATATCTTTCGACACTATCAAGAGAAGAAAATTGATCTACAAGAACTTGACTATCCCTAGCAGAAACAAACTCAGCAGGGACAATTTCATCGACTCCAGGTTCACGAAGGCGTTCACCTCTACCTCTAGACAAAGACCGAGAAACACTAAACCTCGGAGAAACTGGAGATCTAGTGGAAGGAGGAGGAACTATCTGAGAAGAAGAGGATCCCCTCGAAGGAGTGGATCCTAGACTTCTAAGTCTACCACCCCTCCGACTCCTAGTCAGAGCAGAAGATGGCATTAAACTTTCAATATGTGTTAATCTTTGAGGTTGATTTGAAGAAGACATGTTAACAAAGGGAAATAAGAAAGTTCTTTACAAAACACAAAGTTAGAAAAGTGTTTCGTGGAAGCAAATAAAAGGAAAAATGTATTTATACTTGAAGACAACCGTCAAACATGAAGAAAAAGGAAAATAATGATGAAAAGTCATAATTAAAGATGTCACTTCGGGACTGGCACAACCGCAAAAAGCCCTAAAAGGTGCCGAGTAAATGCAGAACCAATCCGAAAAGGACACGTGGTATGAGCATTAAATGGAAGTGACAAACGACGCCTATGGTGCAGAGAAGGATACAATGATTCAAGGAAAAGCGGCGGCAAAATATTCCCGCCATAAATGAATATCCACTTACCAAATATTAATCGTTAAATATATGGTAAGTGGGGGGACTATCTGTATTGGTAAAAAAGAGTTTCACACGTAAGCCAGCTTTTGACAACTAAGCCAGTCACGTGGACACAGGAAAATGCGACAGCTGGACGTGATTCTTTGAAGATGTACGGTACAAAGAGGCACGGTTCAGTAAACCCATGAACTTATCAACCACAGGAAACTCAACTTGATCAAAATGAGAGAGAGGCACGGTCAGAATGAATCTAGACAAAGCTACGGGCAGATTCAAGGACCCACAATTGATTACTCGAACGTTATGTAACCGAACCCCAATTACCGTTATCCTTTATAACGCCTCATTAATGTCATAATTAGTCATTAATGAGTAACCATAGCAAGAGTCGTACATTATAAGAATCTCTTATATAAGGGAGGGGAATACAACTTGTAAAGGCATCTGATTCTCGAATACAATTAACTTCGATTTTCTATATTTCTGCAATATTGTCTATTATTCATTTTTCTCCATTACCTTGATTATCAGTAACCCGTATTCATCTTAAAAATAAGCTTTAGTCAAAGGGTCTAATTCTTTGGTTAAACAAGCGGTTGTTGGCGAGATCCCTTCTTCGGACTTGCCGTGGTCTTGGTATGCATTTTTGTTATAGATATTATAGATATGTCGGGGCCCTATTTCGGAAATGTTGCATCACTTATGCTCCTCTATAGGCTCATAGACATGTGTCGACTCATGTATAGTTTGGTATGCCTTGTTGGCTAATTTTAGTTGTATAGTCTTTCATGGCAGCGTTGCAGCTCGTACTTTATATGTAGTTTCTTAACAATCTTGTCATCCCATGTGATATATGTTCATGACCTTATATTTAATTTTTGATTGTTCATGATCCATATATACCATTTATATTGATCTCATCACCCCTTAAAGATAATAAAGAAGATTAGATAAAATGTTTGTTGGTGCTCGGCAAGTATGGCCCGGGTGCTAGTCATGATCCTTCAGTTTGGATCATGAAAAACTTGGTATCAGAGCAAGTCTATCCTAGGGGTTGTCTATGAGCCGTGTCTAGTAGAGTCTTGATTATGGATGTGTAGTGCTCCACATTTATAATCAGGAGACTACATGACATCTAGGGTTGTTTCCTTCTTCCTTAATCTAGAATATGCGTAGAGTTGAGTCTTTAGTGTTCTTATCTAATATTAACCTTGTTTTCTTTCAGCGATGCCTTCGACTAGGAAGCAAGCAATTAGTAGACGACTTGATATAGCTACGGGAGAGGGTACCGGTCAGGTGCCTCAAGCCAAAGCAGGCCAAAGAGAGGCTCAAAGTGAGATGCCATCTCATACCTCATCTACTCCGTCTCATCCAGAGGATATTAGGAGGCACCCAGCACCACCAGTTCCTCCGTCTGGCCCTACAGGCCAGGATATGCAGAGTGCTATGCAGTTATTGACTAGCTTGGTAGCTGCTCAGGCTCAGAGGCAAAATACCGGTGTTGTTGATAAACCGGATAGTACGAGAGTTCATGATTTTATTAATCTAGGCCCTCCAGTGTTTACCGGATCAGACCCTAAGGAGGACCCGCAAAATTTTATTGACCAGGTTCATCGTACACTAGGGGTTATGCATGCTATAGATACAGAGGCAGTAGAGTTGGCTTCTTATCGGTTACGGGATTTAGTGATTTTCTAGTATGGTATTTGGGAGAGCAGGGGTCTGAACGCCCCTCCAGCTGTGTGGAAGGAATTTTCTGAGGCCTTTCTTCGTCACTATTTTCCAGTTGAGATACAACGAGCTAGAACTGATAAGTTCTTGAACCTTAGACAAGGTAATATGAGTGTGCGAGAGTATAGCACGCAGTTTGATTCTTTAGCAAGGTATGCTCCTTATATGGTGGCCGAGATGAGTGATAAGGTGCATATGTTTGTGAACGGGTTGGGACCACATCTGATAAATGAGTGCACGACAACCTCCTTGGTGGAGGGCATGGATATTTCCCGTACTCAGGCTTATGCCCAGACCCTAGAGGATCGTAAGCGCCAACAAAGGGCAGATAGGGAGAAGGATAGGGGAAATCATAAGAGGGCGATATTTGTTGGGTATTCTCATGACTTCATAGGCATTGTTAGGCCCCAGTCTTCGTGGAGTTCGGCGCCACCTATAGCTAGTGCTCTTCCACAGTTTCAGAGGCCTCGGTATGATCGATTTACCTATTCTGATCCAGGTCAGAGTTCGCGGGCATCAGGCCCGCAATATCATAGGGATATTAGTCATATGAGACCTCCAACACCCCGTTGTGATCAGTGTGGCAAGGCCCACTTTGGATTGTGCCGTCGAGGTTCTGATGCGTGCTATTCTTGTGGACAGCCTGGCCATATGATGCGGGATTGTCCTAACAGAGAAGGTGGTGGTATGGCTTAGCCAACTGGATCTGTGTCTGGTTCTTCCTCATAAGTTCGACTTCCAGCACAAGGTTTTCAACAATCGACAGTTCGTGGCAGAGGTAGAGGTGCAGTGCCGAGTTCGAGTGGTGCTCAAAATCGAATCTACGCTCTAGTAGGTCGACAAGATCTCGAGTTATCTCAGGATGTTGTTACAGGTATATTGTCTGTGTTTTCTTACGATATATATGCGTTGATTGATCCGGGATATACATTATCATATGTTACACCTTTTGTGGCTAATAAGTTTAGCGTTGAACCTGAATTGCTAAGTAAACCACTTGCGGTATCTACTCCTATAAGAGATTTTGTGATTGCTAGAAGGTTATATAGAGGTTGCACAGTGATGATTTGTAGTCGTCAAACCTTGGAGAATTAATTTGAATTAGAAATGGTTGATTTCGATGTGATAATGGGAATGGACTGGTTAGCCTCATGCTATGCAAATGTTGATTGTCTTACAAAGATAGTTAGGTTTCAATTTCCTGATGAATCCGTCATTGAATGGAAAGGGAACATTGCTACGCCAAAAGGTAGGTTTATTTCCTATCTTAAGGCAAGGAATATGATCTCAAAAGGTTACATTTATCATCTCGTTCGCGTTAGGGATGCGGAGACGAAGTCGACTACTCTACAATCAATCCCCGTGGTCAATGAATTTCTAGATGTTTTTCCAGATGAGCTCCCAGGTCTTCCTCCTGAAAGGGAGATTGAGTTTAGCATTGATATGTTGCCTGACACTCAACCCATATCTATATCTCCATACAGGATGGCCCCGACAGAGTTGCAAGAGTTGAAGGACTTGCTGGATAAAGGCTTTATTAGGCCTAGCACTTCACCTTGGGGTGCTCCAGTCTTGTTCGTGCAGAAGAAAGACGGGTCGTTAAGGATGTGTATTAATTATCGACAGTTGAATAAGTTTACTATAAAGAACAAGTACCGACTTCCAAGGATTGACGACCTGTTTGACCAACTCCAGGGTGCCAAGTATTTCTCTAAGATTGACTTACGTTCAGGGTATCATCAGGTGACGGTTAAGGAGAATGATATTCCAAAGACGGCCTTCTAGACAAGATATGGGCAGTTTGAGTTCTTGGTGATGTCGTTCGGGCTAACAAGTGCCCCAACAGATTTTATGGATCTGATGAATACTATATTCAGGCCCTATCTTGATGTGTTCGTGATTGTATTCATTGATGATATTTTGGTGTATTCTTGTTCGGAGGCGGAACATGCAGGCCACTTGAGGATAGTATTACAAACGCTTCAGTATCGTAAGTTATATGCTAAGCTCTCCAAATGTGAATTCTGGCTGAACTCAGTAGAATTCCTTGGCCATGTTATATCTGACGAGGGTATTAGTGCCGACACTCAAAAGATCGATGCAGTAAAGAATTGGCCGAGACCTACAACACCATCAGAAGTCCGCAGCTTCCTGGGGCTAGCAGGATATTATAGGCAATTTGTAAAAGGATTTTCCTCTATATCAGCACCATTGACTAAGTTAACACAGAAAGCTATAAAGTTTCAGTGGTCTGACGCTTGTCAATGAAGTTTTCAGGAGTTAAAGAATCGATTGACATCTGCGCCAGTGCTCACTCTCCCAGAAGGAACAAAAGGTTATGTGGTATATTGTGATGCCTCGGGTGTAGGTTTGGGGTGCGTATTGATGAAACATGGGAATGTGATTGCTTATGCATCAAGATAATTGAAGAAGCATGAAAAGAATTATCCGACTCATGATTTGGAGTTGGCTGCAGTAATATATGCTTAGAAGATATGACGACACTACTTATACAGCGTCCATGTTGACATCTACATAGATCACAAGAGTTTACAATACATCTTCAAGCAGAAGGATTTGAATTTGAGGCAGCGTAGGTGGCTTGAATTACTTAAAGATTATGATGTCGAGATATTGTACCATACCGGTAAAGCCAATGTTGTGGCAGACGCTCTTAGTCGTAAGTCAATGGGAAGATTAGTACACATTGAGGCAGGTAGACAGGGGTTGACTAAAGAGCTTCATCAGCTAGCGAATATGAGAATTAGATTGTTAGACTCTGATGACAGAGGGGTTACTGTACAGAATACATCAGAATCATCTTTGGTAGAAAGGTAAAAGCACGACAATATGAAGATCCTACCTTAGTACGATTAAGATAAAGCATTCATTAGTGTAAAATTACGGCTTTTGAGATCGGAGCAGATGGAATACTGAGATACCAGGGCCGGTTATGTGTCTGATGTGTCAGGGTTGAGAGAGAAGATTATGATTGAGATTCATCAATCCCGATATTCCATCCATCCCGGCTCGACAAAGATGTATCATGATGTTAAGGAGCAGTATTGGTGGGATAACATGAAGAAGTATATTGCAGAATTTATAGCCCAGTGTCCTAATTGTCAACAAGTAAAAATCGAACATCAGAAACCCAGTGGATTGCTTCAGAATATCGAGATTCCGACCTGGAAATGGGAGGTGATTAATATGGACTTCATTATTGGATTACCTCGCTCTTATCATAAGTTTGACTCCATACGGGTGATAGTTGATCGACTTACAAAATGTGCCCATTTTCTGCCAGTTAAGACAACTTACACAGCTGAAGATTATGCAAAGTTGTATATCAATGAGATTGTTAGGCTTCATGGTGTGCCGATATCTATTATATCAGAACGAGGAGCGCAATTTGTGGCTAACTTTTGGAGGTCTTTTCAGAAGGGTTTAAGCACACAAGTGAATCTCAGCACTACATTCCATCCACAGACTGACGGACAGGCTGAACGTACCATTAAGACACTTGAAGATATCCTACGAGCATGTGTTCTAGATTTCAAAGGGAATTGGTATGACCATCTTCCACTCATGGAATTTGCCTACAATAATAGCTACCATTCTAGTATTAAAATGGCCCCGTACGAGGCACTATATGGGAGGAGATGTAGATCACCACTTGGATGGTTCGACGTTGGTGAAACAGAACTATATGGTCCAGATTTGATTCACCAAGCCATTGAGAAGGTGAAACTGATACAAGAGCGGTTGAGGATGGCACAACGCAGGCAAAAGTCTTATTCTGATGTCCGACGTCATGATCTGGAGTTTGAGGTTGGTGATTGGGTTTTCCTGAGGATCTTGCCGATGAAGGGTGTTATGCGTTTTGGTAAGAAGGGTAAGCTGAGTCCGCGGTATATCGGTCCGTACAAAATTCTTCAACGAATTGGACAGGTTTCTTATGAGTTAGAATTGCCATCCGAATTGGAATTTGTCCACCTGATATTCCATGTACCTATGTTGAGGAAATGCATTGGAGATCCTTCTCGGGTTGTCCCTATCAAAGATGTACAAGTTACAGAAGATCTATAATATGAAGAAGTGCCAGTGGCTATATTAGATCGACAAGTCCACAAGTTGAGAACAAAGGATGTAGCTTCCGTCAAAGTATTGTGGAGGAACAAGAGCATGGAAGAAACGACATGGGAAGCAGAAGAGGAGATGAAGTCTAAATAACCTTACCTGTTCCAGAATGAAGATAACGAGGATGCCAGGGGATTGCGGGACACATTTGAAGGTGAAACAGCTCTATGAGGTAAGCAATAGCTTGAGAATACTCTTCCTTATGGTGATATGAAGATAATGTACATATCCATAATGCTTTGTGTAGCCTAGCAAGGAAATACGTTGGGTTGATTGCAAGTTTGTCTAGTATCCATTTTATAGGGGAAAAACTCGGCTAGAAATTTCCGTTTGAATCCCCGATGAGTTAGGCTTCCCATAAACCCTTACATTCGAGGACGAATATTCCTAAGGGGGGAAGGTGTTACAACCAATATTCATGTACGTTCGTTCATGCCATAAGTTAGTCGATGTAAATATGAGAAGAGATTATCTTTGAGATGATAAGAAGTTAATCCTATTGGTCTTAAATGATACAAGAGTGTATAAGGGTGATTAACAAGTATTAGAAGTTAAGCGAATCAAGGATGTAGTAACCCGTATTTTTGGTAGACCTAGGGGTGCTTAATATCCTCAAGAGGTCGTGTTTTAAGGTATTTGAATCACATAATATCCGTATCATAAGTCTCGAATTCAAACGATTTATGAAACAAAAGGCGACAAGAGTTGTCGCAACTTAGGTTCATAGTTTTACTTAAAATTTAGGTCAAATGTTACTAATATTTTTTCCTAATATACTTGGAATTACAGGGTGATATATCCACTAAATTGAATACCTATGAGTCTAGTTTCCAACGCATCTAACCGTTCATCGATACGATATAAGAATAGAGAGATATTCACATTTTCGCGATACTGCGCTAAGTACCTCTCTATGGGTCCCACATAGTCGGTTTAAGAGAGATGGATATATATAATATGCTTAGAACCCGTTTTAAGTCCTTAATTTTCAATATATTTAGACCTTATAACCCTAGAAACACCCTCTTAAGATTCTCTCAAGATTCAAGACCCAAACAAAGGGCAAACAACACAAATCAAGTGTCGGGAATCCCGTGGAGCTAGTAAGTTTTTTGTTCTTCTTGTTGTTGTTCATTTTGTGTTATTAAAGCTCGTGTGGGAGGTTTGATTAAAGGGTTTATGTTATGTAAATACTCCCTCAAGTTTTTAATATCAACCCTAAGTGATTTCAAGCCTTCTAAAGTGATTCTAGTACCGAAAAACCCTAATTGATTGCTAGTTTCGCTTCCCTGTTGTTGTGGCAGCATTGGAGGGATATTTCGTGGAAAATTAAGGTCAAGTTGGAGTTGTTCTTTCTGTTTAAAGGTGAGGAACCTCTTACTCTACATGTATTTAATATTATCCAAGTTACGGCTAAGTCATTGAAGCTAGAACTTGTGAAATACATATCGAAAGGCTTGATAGTAATGTTGTTGGTTGGTGGACTAATTTGGGAGGCTCAATATGATTATTGTTAATGTTGTTTGGGATTTTTGGTGATTTTTTTGACTTGTTTTAAGTCATATATACATTTGGGGTGCTGTCCGTTTCATCGTAAAATATGTTATGGTCGATACATAATAGTTACGACGCTTAAACGATAACGATAGTGTCGTTTCTCTTATTGTAGATTAAGGAGTCGTGACATTTGCATAGCTTGATGTTGGGCAGTATATATACAAAGTATGTGAGGCTATACCTTTCCTTCTTTTGCACGACTTCAATTGTACATAATGCAATGGGCGAGCTTCCAAAGATACTCTACTCTTAGGAGCTAGCAGTACTTACATTGTTTCCCTTCTTACGGAATAATTGATGTTGAGGTTGCTTCTCTTATTCTTCTGTTATTAATGTTGTTGGTACTTCCTGCTTCTTATAAGATTCTTGATAAAGAGTTAGTCCTAATAACGTGTATGGAGAATATCAATCTTATGTCACTCCGAAAGGTTCAGAATATGATTCCAATGAGTCCTACATGCATTATATGTATATGTATCTATTTTAATCTACCAAGCCGCGCTATAGTCGTCTGGGTATGGCACCTATTGTGAAACCATTGATCAGTTGCATTTTATCGAGCTCCACGTGGACAGGTATGTTTTACCGAGCCTATTACGACCGGGTATGATATGATGATGATGATGCCCACATAGGCGTATGTTTTAAAAGTTTATGTATATGTATGTATGTATCATGCATTTCATGTCAGTAGCCGTCAGAGGGACCCAGATGTTACAGGTTGTATATTCTCTATCCCTATTTACATTACTGTTCTTACTTATGCTTTCCTGCCTTATATACTCAGTACTTTATTTGTACTGACGCTCTCTTTATTTGTGGATGCTGCATGTCGTGCTGCAGGTCCTGATAGACAGGTAGACATAGCTCCCCCACCACAGTAGGCTTCCCAGTTCAGCGGTTGTTGGCGAGATCCCTTCTTCGGACTTGCCGCGGTCCTGGTATGCATTTTTGTTATAGATATTATGGGTATGTCGGGGCCCTGTTCCGGCAATGTTGCATCACTAATGCTTCTTTAGAGGCTCATACACAAGTGTCGACTCATGTATAGTTTGGTATGCCTTGTTGGCTAATTTTTGTTGTATAGTATTTCATGGCAGCGTTGTAGCTCTTACCTTATATGTAGTTTCTTAGAAGTCTTGTCATCTTATGTGATGTATGTTCATGCCCTTATATTTAATTATTGATTTTTCATGATCCATATCTACCATTTATATTGATCACGTCAGCTCTTAAAGATAATAAAGAAGATTAGATAAAATTTTCGTTGGTGCTCGGCAAGTATGGCCCGGGTGTTAGTCATGATCCTCCAGTTTGGGTTGTGACAGCCCCAAAGCCTATGGCATAATCTACGCACATGAATGAAATCTCTGCACTCGAAGTAACCTCTCGGTACGGTGATCTGCTGGCCTGAAGTCTGACCCTGATGGCCCGAGTACCCACTGGAAGAAACCTGAATGGCTGGTAGGCAGTAAGAATTCTCTTGCATGGCACTGAAATAGACGCTGGAAGAACCCTTATGGCCTGAGTACCCACTGGAAGAACCCTGAGCAGCTGGTGGGCGGTAAGAATTCTTTGGCATGGAACTGAAATAGGGCCGCAATGGAGCACCCCAAGGAGGTGGTGGTGCTGGATATGTGGGCCTACTAGGTTGAACCCTCCCAAACTGACCTCTACCCCCAGCGGTGGAACCTCTAAACTCTCCAGAACAGCGGACTCGCTTGTCCCGCTGCATCTACTCTCTACCTCTCTGATGGTAACCCCTCAATCCTTTGACTTATATCCACTACTAGCTGATAAGAAGTCCCCATCTCAACCTCCTGGGCCATAGTGGCCTGAATACCTGAATGCAACCCAACAACAAACCTCCACTTTCTCTACGTCCGTAGGAAGTATCATAAGTGCATGGCGAGACAACTCAGAGAACCTCGCCTCATAATCTGTCACTGACATCTGACCCTGCTGGAGCTGCTCAAACTAGAACCACCACTCTTCCCTCTAGGAGGGTGGAAGGCGTGTAAACTGATCCCAAATCCTTGGAGAAGAACCTGCTGGTCTGGAAAGAAGATGAGACTGTCACCACCTACGGGCCCTTCCCACCAGCTGAAAAGTAGTGAAATCCACCCCATGGGACTCCAATATCCTCATGTTGTGCAGTCTGTCCCTGCACCGATCGATGAAGTCCTGGGAATCCTCATATCGCTCACCCCCGTAGACAGGAGGGTGTAGCCTAGTCCATCTGTCTAATGGCTTCTGCGGCTCATCGCCTGCAGCTGGTCTAGGCTCTGGTACCGCTGCTGCAACTAGGTGGACACCGCCCACGGGTAGTGCTCCCGGGGTTTGATATACGGTAGCTGCATGTCCCGGATCTTGAGCTGTGGGGGCCTGTGCTCCCCCTCCCGCCTTAGATGTGGCTAAGTCTACTGGAAATAAACCAGCCTGGTTCATAGTATCCACGAACCGCAACATACGACCCATAACCTCCTGGAAGCCTGGTGCTAACATGAAATCGACCGGGGCTGGCTCTGCTGTGGGCACCTCTCCCTACTCCTCAATAATGGGATCCTCCACTGGATTTGCTGGTGGTGAAACTTGGGCAACTCTAGGACGTCCTCGTCCCCTACCTTGGGCTGGGGCTCTCCCCCGGACTCAGCCTTAGCCTCTAGAAATATGGGTAGCAGCCTTTCCCGAGTCTGGAACGTCCTCCGTGCGCGTTCTCACAATTTCTGAGAGAATAAGAGAAGAAACTTAGTACACCATCAACTGCACAATAAGAGATGAATAAAGAGTAGTTTCCTAACACCCTATAGCCTCTCGAAGATAAGTACGGAAGTTTCCGCACCGATCTGCAAGACCCTATTAGGCATGCCAATAACTTGTGAGACCTACGTGAACCTAGTGGTCTGATACCATGTTGTCAAGACCCAATTCTGTTATAGGTCGTGATGGCGCCGAGCGCTGCCGCTAGGCAAGCCAATAGTGAACTAACCACGTGATTTTCCTTTGCAATAGATTTCCAAGTAATTAAACTTTCCTTAATTTAAGAGATTTAAGAAATAATAGATTTAGAATAGATAAAACGAAAGCAACTAAGTGCAATCATAACCAAAGCAATAAACCAAAATCACAAGTCTACTAGTATGTGTGCCAAGACCTAGTGTCACTAGTGTATAGGCTACTAGTAGAATATACAAAAGATTACTACTCTACTTTCTGAAATGAAATAGACAGAACAATAAACAAAAGAAAGACTCTGGCTGCTGCAGAACAGCTCGGAAGGCAGCTCACCGTGTAGTCTCGTAACATGGATCAAGTATGCGCTCCAGACTGATATCCAGATACACCTGCCTCAGATCCTGCACATTAAGTGCAGAAGTGAAGCGTGAGTACATAATCAACATGTACACAACAAGTATCTAGTATAATCTTGAAGAAGTAGTAACGAGGGGTCGACTTCGACACTTACTATGAGCTAACAATAAAATATCAAAATAATAACTAAGCATGGATTGCATAAATATAGCTGAAAACTCAATAACAGGGATAATAAACACTTCTTCCACTAAGAGTATATCTCAAGTTTACTTTTCATCTTTTAACAATTTATATTTCAAGTCAATGAATAATATCATTTATAATAGGTTCCAAAGATTTATCACGCGCAAATTATGCCGAGGTCATACAGCCCGATCCAACATAATAATATTTAAATTGTGTACTACCGAGGGTCGCAATGACACGAACCATAGATGCATCTATCTGCTACCAGGCGTTCGGCCCGCTCCACAAGTAGAAAATACTTTATTGAAACACAAATTCTCAATAACAGTCAAGTGTCCCATTCACAACCTCAAGTAAGTGAAATTTAACCTTTTACAATTCTTTTACCAGATTTCAAATGACTTATGCAATTAAGTTAACAAGTAGGGTGCAAACATTTTAAGTATAGCATGACGTGGGTCCTAGACTACCCGGAGAATATCATAATTAGTAGCTACATACGGATTCCCGTCACCTCGTGCGTACGTAACCCCCACAAATAGAATCACATTTTAACTCAATTCACCTATTGGTTTAATTCCCTCTTACAAGGTTAGAAAAGAAACTTACCTCGCCTCAAAGCCTACTTTCCGGTCCAAGATTGTGCTCAAACCCTCAATTCGATGCCAAACGACTCGAAACTAGTCCAATATTATATAAGATAATCAATACATGCTCAAAAGTTCATATCCTAAGTATCAAAGTGATTTCCCAAGCGTATTTGAAGAATCCCTAAAATTCACCCCTGGGTCCACGTGCCCGAATTCTGAAAACTTTCGAAGAAAGTTGTTATCCATAACCTCATGAACTCAAATATCTGATGTTTACTAAATTCCATGACTAATTTCGTTCTTAAATCTTATTTTTATCAAAACACTAACTTTTCACCTAAACCCATAATTTTGACTAATTTACATGTTATAATCTACCCATAAACTATGTATTTAACCCACAATTGGTAGAAATTACTTACCTCAAAGTGTTAGATGAAATCCCCTTTCTAAGAGCTCCAAGAATCGCCCAACAATGGAATAAATGAGCCAAAAATGACTAAGTCCCGCATTAAATGAAGGTTCTTCCTTCTCCAATTTCCACCTGCGGAGGGACTTCTGCTTCTGCGGGACCGCTTATGCGGAACAAGCCAGGGAACTCACCCATTGCACCTGCGGAGCTGGGGCCGCTCCTGCGCAACCACTGTTGCGACCGTCTCTTTCTCGCCTGTGGACACTGCTGCTTCTACGGTCATAGTCATCGCACCTGCGCGTTCGCAGGTGCGCTAAATTCCTCACTCCTGTGGATCCTGGGCAACCTTGTTTGTCCGCTTTTGCGGATCTTGGCTCGCACATGTGGCTGACCAAGCATAGATGTGATTACACCAGCAACTGGGAGCTTCAGCTGTTGCTCCCAAGTTCCAACTTGGTCCGAGACACGTCCGATTAACACCTGGGGCCCCCGAGGCCCCGCCCGAACATACCAACAAGTCTGGAATCATAAAACAAACTCGCTCGAACTCTCGGAACACCCAAAACAACATCAAAACTAAGAATCACACCCCAAACCAATTAAATAAAAAATATGAACTTTAAGTTCTTCAATTTACCCCCAATGCGCCGAAACATACTTAAACTACTCGGAATGTCACCAAATTTTGCGTGCAAGTCTTAAATGACATTACAAAACTATTCCTTGTCTCAGAATCCCATTTGGACCTTGATATCACCAAAACCTACTCCAAACCAAATTTAAAGAATTTCAAAACCTTTAAAAAACTAACTTTCAGTATTAGGCGCCAGAACGCTCCCTGGTCATCCAAAATCTGATCCGAACATACGCACAAGTTCGAAATCATAATAGGAACCTATTGGAACCGTCAAATCCCGGTCCGAGGTCCTTTACTCAAAATGTTGACCGAAGTCAAACTTAGCCTTTTAAGGCCACTTTAAGGAACCAATGGTTCCGATTTCAACCCAAACTCTTCCAAATCCCGAATAAACCATCCCCGCAAGTCATAAAATAGTAAAAGCACATACGAGGAGTCTCATTTAGGGGAGCGGGGTTGTAAAAAGAAAAAAGACCGATAAGGTCATTGCAATGACTGTATAGTATAACTACGGTCGTGGAAAATAGCTCAACATGGCGAAAATAGCTCTATCATGTCTCAAACAATTAAGTAGGTGGCTTAGACATGATTTCTAACATGATTTATATCTCACATAGTCATATAATTGGAGAAAACATGAAATCAAAGAATCATAATAGCAAAACAAGGCATATAATAGTCGACAAACTACTCGGATCCGGAATACCTCGTTGCGCACACCTGCGCCCATCACCTAGCAAGTGCGTCCTCCCAACCCATCTCAAATATCATAGTCTCAGGGATATCTACCCTCAAATCTAAGTTTAGATATGTTACTTACCTCGAACAAGTCAAATCCAATACCGAGCAAGCCAACTGATACTCTAGAAATGCCATCCCGCACAATTCAAGCTCTGAATGGCTCGAAATTAGCCAAAAGAAACTCAAAATCATCAAATAATGCCAAAGGAAATAAACCCAAACGACAAAGGTAGAATCTTTAATCAATTACTCAAAGTCAACCAAAAATTCAATTACGGGATTCACAAAATCTGATAAGCCATTCAATTACGAGTCCAACCATACGAATTTCACTCAAATTCGACTCCCAAACGATGTTCAAAACTCAAAATTTACATTAGGAATGCTTAGATGAAACCTCCAAATTTCTCTTTTGAAATCATCAATCAAATGCCAAAATAAAAAATGGAATCATGTAATATAATCAAAACTGCTTTGAAAAACACTTACCCCAATCCATGTGGCGAAAATTGCCTCCAAAATTGCTCAAATCCGATCTTCATAGCTCAAAATATGATAAAATGACCAAAATCATCGAAATAGAGTACTTTATAATCACTGAATAACAATACCCATCGTGATCGCGGTACATCCTTCGCGATCGCGGAGAACAAACACTATTTCCACCAAAATACTCTACATGTTCGCGATATAGGCCATGCAAACACGATGACCAAGAAGCTAAAGCTCCGCGAATGCGAACTGACTTACACGAACGCAATAAAGAATTCTCTAGTTCCCAACTCCCTCTCAACCTTACGCATCCGCGATGCCCCATGCGCGAACGCGAACTGTAACCAATCCAAACATCTGCAATCGCGTACCATCTGTCGAGTCCGCAATGAACAAACCATCAGAGGATCAAATTACACTTCACGATCACGACTAGACCTTCGCGATCGTGAAGAACACTAGAGGCACTAGATAACAAAAGAAACAAGCTATGCAACCAACTCCGAAAAGGTCCAAAACTTGCCTGAGCCCCTCGGGACCACGTCCGAGAATACCAAAAAATTCCAAAATACAACACAAACCTACTCGATGCCTCAAATCACACATAACAACATAAAAACCATGAATCGCACCTCAAATCAAACTTAATAAACTCTTGAACTTTTGAACTTTCAACTTCCAAAACTCGTGCCGAAACATATAAAATCAACTCGGAATGACCTCAAATTTTGCACACAAGTTCCAAATTACATTCAAATTCCCGGAACAACAATCCAAACCCGATGTCATCAAAGTCAACTCCCGATCAAACTTATGAACATTTCAAACCTTCAAATTGCCAACTTTCGCTAAATAATGCCGAAACCTCCTAGAAACATCCAAATGAAAATCCAAGCATAAGCCCAAGTCCAGAATCACTATCCGAACCCAACGGATCTATCAGAACTCCGATCCGAGGTCAAATACACAAAAGTCAAACTTGGTCAACTCTTCCAACATAAAGCTTCCTAGTTGAGAATCATTCTTCCAAATCAATCCTGAATCACCTGAAAATCAAAACCGACAATTCATACAAGTCATAATACATCATATGAATCTACTCAAAACATCAAACAACTAAACAGAATGTAAATACTTAAAATGACCGATTGAGTCGTTATACTTAATACAATGAAGTTTTTTCCTTTTGACCCCAAAAAAAAAAAAAACGAATGATGTTATGAGACTTTGTGAGTGTTCCCAGAAAAGACTTTAAGAAAAACTGTCTCAATTTTTTTTTCAAGAGACATTAATGATAAAATTTTCTGAATTCACAGAGTTCTTAAAAAATCAGTGTTTTGCCACTCCTTCAATTATACGCTATGTACTTTTCCATTAACATTAATTAGCTTCTGTACAAATTATATTTGGCTCCAAAAATTTAGTCGCACATGCAAGAATTTGATGTACGTGAACTAATTGAATGATGAGCATTGTTATGTTGACTGTTCATGCATAATAATATTACAATAATAATAACAATGTCTGTTCATGCATTCAGAATGAATTATGTCTCTATTAGAAAAGGATATAGGCAATCTTACTTGACAAGTTGCATCAATCAGCACTAAATGTTTCCTAATTCAAGCAAACATATGCATGCTTTATTTCAATAATTAAAACCGTTCTTACTTGTCTTATTATTTGTTTGATTTTAATTAATTATGCAATTTTAATTTCTTCTCAAACAAAAAGTGAAAAAAGCTAAATTTAGGAGCCTAAGATGCTTTTTTAGTGGTCCCAAAAGCTAATTAATGAAACTGAGAACATGGGTTGGGTAGGTGAGAAGCAAACATTACAGAGTGAGTCATAATTCATTATCCTTCTTAAAAGTACAATCATCCTTTTCTTTAATTAAGCACCTATCAACTTCAAAATCTCTAATCATCCATTTTTCTAACTACCTTTTTTGAGCATTTCTGTTTAGTTGATTCATTAATATAATCTCGTGAACATCATAATTGAATTAACGTACTCCCCACCTCTATTTCTTGTATCAACTTAGACAAACCAACAAGAAGCTTTTAAGTTTATGTCTAAACTAATATGTGTAACCACCTTCTGAGCTTCTCTAAAATCATATGAAAAGATTTTGAGTTAAACCTTTACATAGTGAATGTGTAACATTTTGTTTTTACAAAAAGCTACTAATTTAAATGTAATCGTTTAAGAAAATAAGTAAAATTAGTAAGCATGTTTCTTACTGCAACGGGTTAAAAGATACTGATAGTGTAAAAAGAATTTGTATTGTTTGTATTTATGAGCTAAATCCTTCTATTTTTACTTCTAGAGAAATCCTAAACTTTTTATTGTTACTCTACATGATACTAAGCAATGAATGAAAGTTACCTTTAAAAGAAAAATTGTTGGCATTCTAGATTTAGGGACAAGAGTTTACGAGTCACCCATTTTGCAAAATTTAAAATTTATATTACAAAACATAAAAGAGTTGGAAATTAACATGCTTTTTGTACTCATATATTAGGTTGCATTCACAATTCTTCAATTTTACTAACATATATGTGAAACTTAAGTGATCATTCTTAAAACCGTATATTTTGATGAGCTTTAAATTTTGACAAAAAAATATGATTTTACTTGATGGGTTTAAGGTTTCTTGGTCTTATGTTTTGATGATCTAACAAACTTTCTGCTTAGAACCATATAAAGGACATGATGCATGCCCTGGTACAATCATTCATCAATGGTCTCAAAGTAATCTGGCAGTGTACTTTTGGATTCACAAGAAACAGTTTAGGGACCTGATCCCTTTATGTTTCCCTGACAGAAGTACAAGTCAATTCTACAGCTGGAAAGCAGTTGCAGAAAGTGATTGCCTGCAACTGTGCATGCTACAGTGCAGAAAAAATGCAGCAGTCACTTCCCATTTGGAAGAAGTGTGTACCTACTAAGAATAGACATCATCCTTGGGATGTCTTTGAAGTATAATAGAATGGTGTAAGGAAAATAAGTTATTCACTATTTACTAATATTCTCTCAAGCATTGAAGATCTGATCTTGCATTGAAGTCTCAAGTGTGTCAAGAACAAGAAACCAACTCCACTATGGACCAGTTCTACTACGAGTCTATGTGTGTCCTTAGTTGAGTTGTAATCTTGTAATTTTGTTCTTTATTGTCACTCCTATCTTGCTTTCTTAGAAGCTTTATTTTAGGGAACCCAAATCATAAACCATCTGAGTTTGTGTTGTGACTAGAGTTAGTCATAGGTTAAAGCCTTTGTAACTAGTGAGTGACAAAGTGGCTTGTGATAAGTGTATTACAAGTTAGTGAGATTGAAGTCTTTGTAATAGAGTCATTACAAAGTGGCTTGTAATAGTTGTGTTATAAATTAGTGAAGTTGAAATCCTACCAGTGTAGCTCGTGGTTTTTGTTCCCTTGAGTTGGGATTTTTTCACGTAAAAATCTTGTGTCTCATTTATAGTCTGTTTTGGTAGTTAAAATTAAGGGAAATGATATAGGACCAGGTCTCTATACAGTTGGTGGACTCATATAAACTATTAATTGGTATCAGAGCATGTTCTTTCTAAAAGGTTAACACCTAGAAAGGATCTAAAATGTCTGCTCCACCAAACTTTGAAGAAGGAGTGTCAACCTACAGACCTCCTAGATTCAATGTTCAGTATTACGGATGGTGGAAGAATCGTATGCATGATTTTATAATGGAAGAAAACTCCGAGCTGTGGGACGTATGGTCCACATGTTCCCATGAAGAAGTTTAGGGAACCTGGTGTGATGATACCCAAAACCAGAAAAGAATACAACGACATTGACAGAAAAGCTGTTGAGAAGAACTTTCATGCCAAGAAGATCTTGGTATCTGGTATAGGACCTGATGAGTGCAATAGAATCTCAGCTTGTCAATCTACCAAGGAGATATGGGAAGCATTACAAACGGCACATGAAATAACTACTTAGGTTAAACAGTCCAAGATTGACATGCTCACCACTGAGTATGAGCTATTTAGGATGAAAGATGATGAGTCTATACAGGACATGCACACTAGATTCACATCTATCATAAATGAGCTTCACTCACTAGGTAAAAAAATTCCTAGAAACAAGCTGGTACAAAAAGGTTCTCAGTGTTTTACCCGTCTCTTGGGAGAGCAAGGTGAACGCCATCACTGAAGCCAAAGATCTAGAAACTTTAACCATGGACGAGATGATTGGAAATCTGAAGACTTACGAGATGAAGAGAAAGAAAGACATTGAAAGCACAGAACTGATGGGATATATTCTATTTTGATGATCTAACAAACTTTTATATGAAAAACCAGATAAAGGACCTGATCTCTAGACAACACAACCAGTCAGCTTTAACTCAAGGAATTCTGGACAATGCACTGTTTAAACGTATACAGACCAGTTGAAGGACCTGATCCCTTGACAAACTCCCAGACGGTAGTATATGTCAACTCTACAGCTGTAAAAAGCTGTGGCAGAAAAGTGACTGCCTGCAACTGTACATGCTACAGTGCAGTAACAGTGCAGCAGTCACTTCCCATTGGTTATGAAGTGTACTCTCGAGATATGGGACATCCTCCTTGGAATGTGCCAAGGCCTTTAATATCTTGTTTGAAGACAAACAAGAACATTCACTTGAGAAATTACTAAGAATATTCTCTCAAGCATTAAAGTGGTCTCTAGCATTGAAGATTCAAGTGTTTCAAGAGCAAGAAGAGAACTCCACTAAGATGGACCAGTTCCACCTTGTGTCGTTAGTGTCCTTAGTTGAGTTGTAATATTGCATTTTGTTTTTATTTTATCCTACTCACTTCCTTAGAAGCAACCTGTTAGGAATCTTTTAACCTTAAACTTTTTATCTTGCTGTAGTGACTCGTGTTGTCACAAGTGAAAAGTCTTTGTAACTAGAGAGTTACAAAGTGGCTTGAAATAGTGATTACAAGTTAGTGTGTTGAAGTCTTTGTAAGAAGTACATTACGAAGTGGCTTGTAATAGTTTAGATTACAAGTTAGTGAAGTTGAAATCCTACAAGTGTAGGTCGTGGTTTTTGTCCCCTTGAGTGGGATTTTTCCACGTAAAAATCCCTTGTCCTTTTACTTGCTTTCTTAGTATACTTCTCTGTAGGAACTAGTAGAGGACCTAGTACCTCTACAGTTTGGTGGACTCATAGAAAATATCAATTGGTATCAGAGCAGGCTCTTTCTAAACGGTTAACACCTAGAAAGGATGTGTAATGGCTGCCCCACCAAAATTCGAAGAAGGACAATCAACATTTCGACCTCCTAGATTCAACGGTCAGTACTATGGGTGGTGGAAGGCTCGTATGCATGAATTCATAATGGCTGAAGATTTTGAGTTATGAGACATCATCTGTGATGGTCTGCTGGTGCTAAAAACCAAGAAGGACTACAACGATGCTGACAGGAAAGCAGTGGAAAAGAATTTTCGTGCAAAGAAAATTCTAGTGTACGGTATAGGACCTAATGAGTACAACAGAACCTCTGCATGTCAATCAACCAAAGTGATTTGGGAAGATTTGCAGACAGCTCATGAAGGAACGACGCAAGTGAAACAATCCAAAATTGATATGCTCACTACTGAGTATGAGCTGTTCAGGATAAAAGACGTTGAATCTATATAGGATATGCATACTAGATTCACCTCCATTATCAATGAGCTTCACTCTCTAGGAGAAGTCATTCCTAGGAACAAGCTAGTGCGAAAGATCTTGAGTGTTCTACCTATCTCGTGGGAAAGCAAAGTCAATGCTATCACTGAAGCAAAGGATTTGGAGGCTTTAACAATGGATGAGTTGATCAGAAACTTGAAAATATATGAGATGAAAAAGGAAAAAGGACAGTGAAACAAGGGAACCCAAGAAGGAGAAGAACCTGGTTCTTCAAGCTGAAAAGCATGAGTCAAGCGAAGAGGACAATGACATGTTCTATCTCACCAAGAGATTCCAGAAAATGGTTCGAAGGAATGGAGGAATACTAAGAAGAGGCAGCTCAAGCAAGCCTAGAAACTATGACTTATGTCATAAATGTGGTAAGACCGGACATTTCATAAAAGACTGCCCGCTCCTGAAGCAAGACACCTACAAGCACAACACTGACAAAGCTGCAAAGAGGAACCAGGTTCCTGACAAAAGATTCAGTAGAAAAAGCACAGCTGACAATGTTGTGAAGCAGGCTCTTGCCTCTTGGGGAGATTCATCAAGTGAATCAGAGGAGGAACTTGAAGCAAAAAACAGCTCTATGATAGCAGTTGAGAACAAGGCTAGGGAGTATAAATCATTGTTTGCTCTTATGGCTCAATATGATGAAGAAGAAGAAGATGACACAGATGAGGTAAACTTCATGGATGTTAAGATAAATCTGAAGTCCTATTCTCCTAAAAAATTAATGTCATTGTCAAATGTTCTCATTTATACTTATTACATCTTAGTTGAAGATAAGGATTCATTGACCATAGAACTAGGAGAAGTAGAACAAACTAGAGATGATCTAGTTGTGTGTGTGGTAGACTTAAAAGAAACTATAGGTAATCATGAAAGAGAGAAAAAGTCTCTAATGTGTAAAATCAACGGTGTTGAGAATGAGAGAGATGACCTAATGGTTGTGGTTGTATACCTTAAGGATACCATAAAAAATCTTGTAAAAGAAAAGTAAGTGATAAAAGAAAAAAACAAGAAAGGTAGAAAGTGAGAGAGATGATCTAATTGTAGTGGAAGATTTGAAAGAAACAGTGGAGAATCTGAGAAATGAAAAGGTTAGCCTGAGTGTGAAGATTGATGCTGTTGAGCAGGAGAGAAATGATCTTCTAGTAGTAATCACAGACTTAGAGGAAACCATTCACGAAATAAGACAAGAACATGGTTCCTCAAGTGTGGATAAAGGAAAGGAAATAGCAAGTGAAAAATATATCCAGCTTGAAAAGGAACTGAATGAGGCCAAAACGAGTCTGTGCGGTGAGGTTGAGAAAAATAGGGAGTTGTGAGTTGAAGTGAGCAAAATAAAATCTGATCTTAAAAATCATTGAATTGGACCTGGTCCACGGATGCTGTCACTTCCATGTACTTTAATAACAGTGGAAACAGGCAGGGGATCGGGTTTCAAAAGGAGAAACTCCCTACAACAACACAGCAAATATGTCACAGTCCCAGACAATTGGCTCTGTACCCATTGTGGAAACAACGGGCACTTCAAGGAAAGCTGCCTAGCCAAGGATCAATCAGTCCAGAAAAACAAGATGTTTGCCGGCAAGAGGAATACAAGGCAGGGACCAGGTCCCAGCAAGAAATATCACTTCCTGTCGGCATGGAATAGAAGAATTCTTATTCACCCCTTTCCTAACTACAAGGGACCCAAACTTGTTTGGGTTCCTAAATCTAACCATTGATTTAATTGTGTAGGGATCAGTGAGAGGAAGTGGACTACAATGGATCATGGACAGCGGATGCTCAAAGCATATGACTGGAAACACTATGGATTTTCTCTCATTGAAAGCCCTGCATGGAGGGGATGTATCCTTTGGCAATGGAAATAAGGGATACATCCTTGGTTTGGAAGTCTCTGGAGCACTCAATCGAAAATGAGTACTATGTGGATGGCTTGAAATATAGCTTATTGAGTGTCTCTCAAATTTGTGATAAAGGAAACAAAGTGAAGTTCTTATCCAAAGTGTGCACTGTTACTAGCCTAGTAACCGGAGAAGTGGTGTTGAAGCCAAGAGACATAAAAACATCTATGTTGCTGATTTTGAATCATTGAAAGCTGGTGAAGTGAACTGCTTGAAAGAAGTTGATGATGATGCAGAGCTTTGGCATAGAAGGTTGGGTCATTCCAGCTTTTCCCTCCTGAACAAGCTGATAAAGAAGGACATGGTTCGTGGTCTGCCAAACTCCAAGTTCAAGGAGCATAGAGTCTGTGATGCATGCGCTAAAGGAAAACATGTGAGATCATCTTTTAAGCCTAAGAAAGATGTCAGTACATCCAGGCCTCTTGAACTACTTCACATGGATTTATGTGGGCCCGTGATAATTCCAAGCAGAGGTGGAAAGAACTATATATTTGTGATTGTGGATGATTACTCAAGATTCACTTGGACATTATTTCATAGAACAAAAGATGAGACGTTTGAAGTATTTGTGGCTTTTGTCAAGAAAATCCAAGTGAAGATGGACATGAAAGTAGCTTGCATTAGATCCGACCATGGAACCGAATTTGATAATGCAAAATTTGATGAGTTTTGCACTGAAAATGGAATCACACATAACTTCTCAGCACCTAGGACTACTCAGCAAAATGGAGTAGTGGAAAGGAAGAATAGAACCCTGGAAGATATGGCTCGAACAATGCTCATTGATAGTGGGATTGCTAAGAACTTATGGGCAGAAGCAATCAACACTGCCTGCTACTCGGTGAACATGTGCATGATTAGGTCCTTCCTTAACAAGACTCCTATGAACTGCTCAATGGAAGAAAGCCAAAAATAACCCATCTGAGAGCCTTTGGTTGCAAGTGCTATGTTCTAAACAATGGGAAAGATCAACTAGGAAATTTCGATGCCAAAAGTGATGAATGAATATTTTTGGGATACTCTTATCAAAGCAAAGCATACAACAAGAGAACACAATGCGTAGAAGAGAGTGTTCATGTGCTCTTTAATGAGACTCCTTTCTCAAACAGGGACGAAAATGGTGATGATCAAGAAAATCAACCACTCTTGGTTCCTGGAGAGATTTCTGATGTCTCAAATGGCAAGGGTGTCATAATGAATCAAGCCAAGGAGATGAATGAAGGCAATGTAATCTCTTCCTCCAGTTCACAGGAGGAACCAAGTACCCAAATCTCTCCCACAGAAGCTGAAGAAAGAGTTGGAGATGCTGTGGAAGGTACTCCCCAAGTAGCAGAACAAGCAGCACATGGAAACTCATCTAATTTACCAAGTTCTTCCACCAATCAAATTCAGGTCCCAAATTAGAAACATAAAAGTTCTCATCCTCTTGATAACATAATCACTTCCCTTGATTCTGGAGTTCAAACCAAATCCAAAACAAGAAATTCCCTAGCCATCACAGCCTTTTTATCCCAAATAGAACCCAAAAATATCAAGGAAGCTATGAAGGATGCATATTGGATCATTGCTATGCAGAAGTAACTTCATCAGTTTGAAAGACACGAAGTATGGCATCTGGTACCTCGACCCTCAGACAAAACCATGATAGGAACCAGGTGGGTGTTCAGGAACAAGCTGGATGAAAATGGGAAGACTACTAGAAATAAAGCAAGACTTGTAGTTCAGGGTTATAATCAAGAGGAAGGAATTGATTATGATGAAACTTTTGCTCCTGTTGCTCATATGGAAACCATTCAGATTCTCATTTCCTTTGCATCTCATATGGAATTCACTTTATTCCAAATGGATGTGAAAAGTGCACTCCTGAATGGATATCTCAAGGAAGAAGTATATGTCAAGAAATCCCATGGGTTTGAAAGTCATGCTCACCCAGAGTATGTTTTCAAATTGGACAAAGCCTGTACGGTTTGAAGCAAGCCCCCAGAGCTTGGTATGAAAGGCTATCCAAGTTTCTACTGGATAATGGATTCACTCGATAAAAGATTGACAACACCCTATTTATGAAGAAACGAGGAAGGAACCTTCTTATCGTCCAGGTGTATGAGGATGAAATTATTTTTGGGGCTACAACAGACTCAATATGTAAGGAATTTTCAATGCTTATGGGTAGTGAGTTTGAGATGATCATGATGGGGGAACTGAACTTCTTCCTGGGTCTTCAAGTGAAACAATCCACAAAAGGAACATGCATCAGTCAGCAGAAATACATCAAGGAGCTTCTCAAGAGGTTTGACATGGAAGATTCAAAGGTGATTGATACCCCCATTGCAGTGGCTACCAAACTTGACATGGATGAATTTGGCTCTCCTATAAATCAAACAATGTACAGGGGAATCGTTGGCTCTCTACTCTATCTCACTGCAAGCAGGACATACATTCTGTTTAGTGTAGGATTATGTGCAACTTTTCAATCCAATCCCAAGGAGTCTCATCTAAAGGATGCTAAAAGAATTCTACGCTATCTCAAGGGCACATGGAACCTGGTCCTATAGTATCCCTCAGGTGACAATTTCAATCTTGTTGGTTATGCTGACGCTGATTATGCAGGTTATCTGGTAGACAGAAAGAATACTTCAGGGATGGCTCATTTTCTTGGATCTTGCCTAATCTCTTGGGGTACAAGGAAGCAGAACTCAGTTGCCTTGTCCACAGTTGAAGCAGAATATGTTGCTGCTGCATCCTGTTGTGCTCAGTTGCTGTGGATCAAACAACAACTGGAGGATTTTGGAGTATATATTGACAGCATACCACTTCTATGTGATAACACCAGTGCGCTCAACATGGAAAAAAACCCGGTTTAAGACAAGAGAACTAAGCACATTGACGTGAGACATCACTTCCTCAGAGACAACATTGAAAAGGGGCACATCTGCATAAGGTTCTGTTGCACTGAAGATCAGATTGCAGATATGTTTACCAAGGCACTAAGCAGGGAAAATTTTGAGAAAAATAGAATGACACTGGGGTTGTTGAGACCTAATTAAGAACCCGGTTCCCTTTCTTGGCTATGAATATCATACTCAGGTACAGATAGCTAAAGTGTTTTCTGACGAAGTCTAACTCACATCAATACCATTGCAGGTAGACACGCATGATGATTACAGAATTTAAAGGAGTGGCATTGTAGAATAAAAAGAGACTGAGCAATCTTTTTACAAGAAAAACAGGGACGGGACCTGGTCCCGGTACCCCAGGTTAGTAGTTATGTGTGTTCTCTCTCATTTTCAAAAAGCAACTGCATTAATTACTGCTACCACATCGTCCGTATTTTCAGAAAACACGTCTATCAAGTCTATCATTCCACCCTTTCAACTCCCTCTGCACGTTCCCTTTTCCCAAAAAGCGCCTACCGCCAGTTGAACCCGTTTCTTTTCCCCCTCATTACTCCACTCTCCTATAAAGCCCCTTCATCTCTAACCTATCCTCACACACCTTCTCTCACTCTCTCATTTATTTGAAAAAACACCTTCTCTCTCACAAGCTTTTCTCTATCTGTTAACAATGGCCTCATCAAACGAACCTTCTCCCTCTCTCACCACTGATCTCAAAACTGTCTCAATGGAGGATCAAGCATCCTCTCCTCCAGAGGTCGTCATCTCCACTCCTACTTCCTCTTCACTCTCACCTGTTTCAGAAACACCCAAGGGAACTCCAGTCCCAGAAGAACCTCTTACTTCTCCCCCTTCAGTTGAATCACCACAGAAAACCCTAGACACTGAAACAACTATTGTACCCCCTTTCCTATCTGTACCACCAACATAACCTTTAACCACTGAAGCTTCTCGTGTTTCTGAAGCTTCAGAGGACGAACCTGACCAGTACATCAACTCCTCTTTTCTCAATTCCACGACTCTCATGGAGTCTCCAGAAAAAGAGGCGGCTGAAAACATAATGGCCATTGCCTCTGAGAATCCCCCCTCCGAAGGCGCTTCTTCTATTCCTGAAACTCAGGGAGCATCATCATCCTTTTTATAGGATGAGGGGACCATGGTCCTATTTGAGTCTCCTCGACATGAGTCTTTGCCTGACAAACCCAGTGAGGAACCTTGTTCTCCTCTTTCCAAGACCTCTCAAGAGCAAGTCTTTTATACTCCTCCACTTGAGTCCATCCCTCCACTTGCTGAGCCCATGAATGAAGGTGATGAGGACGACATGGTTCTGAGTGCTCGTTTTAAACTCCATCAGAGTGCGAGTACTCCATAAATATCTTGAAGTGTCCAACCACCAGGTTGCAGAAGAAGGAGGATATTGATTTGGCTCTTGCGAAAAGTAAGAAGAGCAGTACGCAGAAGAAGAAGAGGTTGGTGAAGGAAGGTCAGGTGGTAGTGAATAAAGTTATTCAGGTTGTTGAAGTAGAGGAAGAAATTGCCGAGGAACCTAGTTCCTTAGTAGGGAGGAAGAGGTCCATGTCTGGTAGAGCAGAGAAGAAAAAGACTCTGTCACCCCCAAAAAGTGATGAGAAGTCTAAGAAGAAGGAGGTTGGAGAAGCAAGTGAAAAGAAAACAGTGTCTACAGCTAGTGTCAAAGGGAAGTCTATGCCAATGATGTGATTAAACGATTGAAGGCTCAGATTGCGATTCTGGAGGTTCACTCACGCCAAGCTGCTGAGGGACCTGGTTCTGGTAGCTCCTCAAATGAAGAAATTGCCCGCTTAACCAAGGAGAACTGTGAGCTGCGGCAATAGGTTGAGAACCTAAAGGAGAAACTACAAGAGGAACAGTCCTCTGCCAATGCTCACATGGACCTAGTTCTCCAGACTCTCACTGCTTCCTCCTCCAAGCCTTCCTCCTCTAGTGCCCCCTAGGCCTTGTCTTTCATAATCTATCTCTGCTATGATGTGGTTACCAGTGTTTTTGCTTTTTTTTTTTTTTTTGTGATTGGGATTGGATAATACCTGGCTGCTCCTGTTGCAAAATCCAAAAGAAGTCCTTTGCTCTTCTAAGCAAAGACTTCTCTATGTTTTCAAGCTTTTAATGAATGAAATCAGTCTTTTTATGTTCTCATAAATGCTTTTCTGCCTTTTTATTCTATTTTCTATCATGTTGTGTGAACATAAGGGACATGAGTTAACTTTATTGGACTTCTTTATGCTTTCTGCCTGTTTCTGCCTTTTTATGATGCCAAAATGGGGAAGTTTAGGGGATAATTGGGCATATTTTGGAAAATAATGGCAGGGATTAATGGGGAATCACATAGACAGGGGGAACTCTTTGAGCACCTGGTCGCTCATCTGTTATGAATCTGCTCATGTTAGGAGATATAGCTGCTCCCCAATTATAAAAGTTTGTCATCATCAAAAAGGGGGAAATTGATGGGCTGTTTCTGCTTCGATGATCTAACTTTTATATGAAGAACCAGGTAAAGGACCTGATCTGTAGACAGCATAACCAGCCAGCTTTAACTCAAGGAATTCTGGACAATGCATTGATTAAACGTATACGGACCAGTTGAAGGACTTGATCCCTTGACAGACTCCCAGACGATAGTACATGTCAACTCTACAGTTGTAAAAAGCTGTGGCAGAAAAGTGACAGCCTGCAACTGTACACGCTACAGTGCAGTAACAGTGCAATAGTCACTTCCCATTGGTTGTGAAGTGTACTCTCAAGATATGAGACATCCTTCTTGGAATGTTCCAGGGACTTTAATGTCTTGTTTGAAGATAAACAAGAACATTCACTTGAGCAATTACTAAGAACATTCTCTCAAGCATTAAAGTGGTCTCTAGCATTGAAGATTCAAGTGTTTCAAGAGCAAGAAGACAACTCCACTAAGACGGACCAGTTCCACCTTGTGTCATTAGTGTCCTTAGTTGAGTTGTAATCTTGCATTTTGTTTTCATTGTATCCTACTTGCTTATGTAGAAGCAACCTGTTAGGAATCTCTTAAACTTAAACTTCTTATCTTTCTGTAGTGACTCGCGTTGTCACAATTGAAAAGTCTTTGTAACTAGAGAGTGACAAAGTGGTTTGTAATAGTGATTACAAGTTAGTGTGTTGAAGTCTTTGTAATAATTACATTAAAAAGTGGCTTGTAATAGTTTAGATTACAAGTTAGTGAAGTTGAAATCCTACAAGTGTAGATCGTGGTTTTTGTCCCCTTGAGTGGGATTTTTCCACGTAAAAATCCCTTATCCCTTTACTTGCTTTCTTAGTATACTTCTCTGTGGGAACTAGTAGAGGACTTGGTACCTCTACAGTTTCCTAGATTCGTAGAAACTATCAAGAACCAAAGAATGAGAAGAACTTGGTGCTCAAGGCTGAAAACAGCGACTCAAGTGAAGAAGATAGCGACATGGCTTATCTCACTAAAAGATTTGAAAAGATGGTTCGAAGAAATGTTGGCATACCTAGGAGAGGCAGTTCAAGTAAACCAAGGAACTATGATCTCTGTCACAAGCTTGGAAAGCCAGGGTATTTCATCAAAGATTGTCCACTTCTGAAGTAGGAGCCCTACAAACACAACTCTAACAAAACAACAAAAAGGAACCTTTTTCCTGACAAACGATTCAGCCGAAAAAGTGCAGCTGACAATGTTGTGAGGCAAGCTCTTGCTGCATGGGGAGACTCCTCCAATGAATCAGAAGAGGAACCAGAAGCAGGAAATAGTTCATGATGGCAGTTGAAAACGAAGCTAAGGAATATGATTCATTGTTTGCACTAATGGCCCAGTATGATGATGATGAAGATGATGACAATGATGTGGTAAATTTCAGGGATGTTCAGAGAAATTTGAAGTCCTACTCATCTAAGAAATTAATGTCATTGGCAAATATTCTAATTGATGTATATTATAGTTTAGTTGATGATAAGGATACTTTGACCATAGAGTTAGGAGATGCTGAGCAATCTAGAGATGATCTAGTGGTCCGTGTGGTTGATTTGAAGTAGACCATAGGTCATCTTGAAAAGGAAAAAGAATCTCTAACTGGAAAAATAAACAGTGTAGAAAATGAAAGAGATGACTTGATGGTAGTGGTTGTGGACTTGAAGGAAACCATAAGAAACCTTGAGAGAGAAAATGGAGTGTTAGCTGGAATGATTAATAGTGTATCAAATAAGAGAGATGACTTGACAGCAGTGGTTCTTGACCTGAAGGAAACCATAGAGAACCTGAGCAAAGAAAACAACACACTGGCAGAAAAATTACTGCTACTGAATAGGAAAGGGATGGCCTTTTGGTGGCCATCACAGACCTAAAGGAAATAATTGAGGGACTCAAATCAAAACATAGTCCTGTGAGTATTGAGAAGGAGGAAGGAAGTAGCTAGTGAGGCACATATCAAGCTGGAAAAGGAATTAAATGATGTGAAAACTAGTCTATGGGGTGAACTCGAGAAAAATAGGAAACTTCAAGCTGAATTGGTGAAACTAAAAATTGATCTTGAAAAATCACTTAAGTGGAACTGGTCCACAGATGCTGTCACTGCCATGTATTTTAACAACAGCGAAAATAAGCAGGGAATTGGGTTCCTAAAGGATAAAATTCCTTACAACTCTCATAGCAAGTACGTCATTATTCCAGATAATTGGCTTTGTACCCACTGTGGGAACAATGAGCACTTCAAAGAAAATTTCCCTGCCAGGGTTCAATCTGTTCAGAAAAACAAAATGTTTGCTAAAAAAAAGACTACTAACCAGGTACCACTTGCAAAAATCGCTTCTTGCCTGCATGGACTAGAAAAGCTCTTATTCACCCTTTTTCTCATTACAAGGGACCCAAACTTGTTTGGGTTCCTAATTCTAACCCGTAATTTATATGTGCAGGGACCAGTAAGAGGAACAGGACTACAACGGATCATGGACAGTGGATGCTCAAAGCATATGACTAGGAACACCATGGATTTTCTCTCACTGAAAGCCCTGGAAAGAGGGGATGTATCTTTGGCAATGGAAATAAGGGATATATTCTCGGTGTTAGAAGGGTTGGAAATTATCTTTTGCACTCAATTGAGAACGTGTACTACGTAGATGGGCTGAAGCATAGTCTCTTGAGTGTCTCCCAAATCTGTGATAAAGGGAACAAAGTAGATTTCTTGTCTAAAGTGTGCACAGTCACTAGTCTGGTAACTGGGAAGTGGTTTTAATAGCCAAAAGGTACACAAATATCTCTGTTGCTGACTTTGAATATCTGGAAGCTGGTGATATGAGCTGCTTGAAGGCAGTTGATGATGATGCAGAACTTTGGCATAGAATATTGGGGCATGCAAGCTTCTCACTTCTGAATAAATTGATACAGAAGGACCTGGTTCGCGGTCTTCCAAATTCTAAATTCAAGGAGCACAGAGTATGTGATGCATGTGGTAGAGGAAAACATGTGAAATCATCCTTTAAGCCAAATAAGGATTTTAGCACATCAAAACCCCTCGAACTCCTTCACATGGATCTGTGTGTCCTATGAGAATACCAAGCAGAGGTGGAAAGAAGTATATTTTTGTGATTGTGGACGACTATTCAAGATTTACTTGGACACTATTTATCAGAACAAAATATGAGACCTTTGAAGTATTTGTGACCTTTGTTAAGAAAATCCAAGTGAAAATGGAATTGAAGGTAGCTTGCATCAGATCGGACCATGGGAAAGAATTCGACAATGCCAAATTTGATGAATTTTTCAATGAAAATGGGATCACTCATAACTTCTCAGCCCCAAGGACTCCACAACAAAATAGTGTTGTTGAAAGGAAGAACAGAACTCTAGAAGACATGGCATAGACAATGCTTATTGACAGTGGAATTTCCAAGAATTTCTGGGCAGAGGCGATAAACGCTGCGTGCTATTTGGTAAACATGTGCATGATCAGGTCCCTCTTGAACAAAACCCCTTATGATCTACTCAATGGAAGAAAGCCAAAGATAACTCATCTGAGAATCTTTGGATGCAAATGTTATGTTCTCAACAACGGGAAGGACCGGCTAGGGAAGTTTGATGCAAAAAGTGACGAAGGAATCTTTCTGGGATATTCTTCTCAAAGAAAAGCCTACAAAGTCTACAAAAAAAGAACACAATGTGTGGAAGAAAGTTTTTATGTGATATTCAATAATACACCTTCTTCAAACAAGGAAGGAGACAATGATGATCAAGACAATGAACCACTTTTGGTTCCTGGAGAAATATCTGATGTCTCAAATGGCAAAGCTGATATGACGAGTCAAATGAAGGAAGCCAGTGACAACAGCGAAACATCCTCGTCCACTTACAAGAGTAACCTGGTATCCCAATTACTACCAATGAAGCTTAAGAAAGGGTTGGAGATGCAGTGCAAGGTACTCCACAGGTAGTTGAACGAGGAATGAAGGGAAACCCATCTGACTTACCCAGTTCTTCTACCAATCAGATCCAAGTCCCAAATTGGAAACAAAAAATCTCTCATCCTCTTGATAACATAATCCCCCATTGATTCTTGAGTCCAAACACGATAAAAAACCATAAATTCCCTAGCCTTTTCAGCCATCTTATCTCAAATAGAACCCAAAAATATCAAGTAAGCCCTGAAAGATGCAGACGGGATTACAACTATGCAAGAGGAGCTGCATCAGTTTGAGAGAAACAAGGTATGGCACCTGGTACATAGACCCTCAGACAGAACCATCATAGGAACCACGTGGGTGTTCAGGAATAAGCTGGATGAAAATGGAAATACTATATGGAACAAAGCAAGGCTTGTTGTCCAAGGTAATAATCAGGAGGAAGGGATCGACTATGATGAGATGTTTTCCCCAGTTGCTCGCATGGAAGACATCAGGATCCTCATTGCCTTTGCATCACGTATGGAATTCACCTTGTTCTAAATGGATGTGAAGAGTGCTTTTTTGAATTGTTTTCTTAAGGAAGAGGTCAATGTTAAACAACCCCCGGGCTTTGAATGTCATGTGCATCCTGGACATGTATTCAAATTGGACAAGGCTCTATATGGATTGAAGCAGGCCCCTAGAGCCTAGTATGAGAGGCTATCCAAGTTTCTCTTGGAAAATGGTTTCACTCGAGGAAAGATTGACAATACATTGTTTTTGAAGAAACAGGGAAGGAACTTGCTCATTGTTCAGGTTTATGTAGACGACATCATATTTGGGGCTACAGCAGACTCACTATGTGAAGAATTTTCCAAACTCATGGGCAGTGAGTTTGAAATGAGTATGATGGGGGAACTAAACTTCTTCCTGGGTCTTCAAGTGAAGCAGTCCACAAAGGGGACATGTATCAGTCAACAGAAAAACATCAAAGAACTGCTAAAAAGGTTTGATATGGAAGCATCAAAGGTGATTGACACCGCTATTGCTGTTGCTACCAAGCTAGAGATGGATGATTCTGGATCACCTGTGAATCAAACAATGTATCGGGGCATCATTGGATCTCTACTCTACCTCACGGTGAGTAGGCCATACATTGTATTCAGTGTCAGATTGTGTGTAAGGTTTCAATCAAATCCCAAGGAATCTCATCTGTAGACGGCCAAGAGAATTCTGAGATATCTTAAGGACACACAGGACCTGGTTCTGTACTATCCTTCAGGTGACAATTTTAACCTTGTTGGTTATGCTGACGCTTATTATGCAGGTTATCTGGTGGACAGGAAAAACACTTCTGGAATGTCTCATTTCCTTGGATCATGTCTAATATCATGGGGTACGAGGAAACAAAACTCAGTGGCTCTCCCAACAACTGAAGCAAAATATGTTGTAGCTGCCTCTTGCTGTGCTCAGCTACTGTGGATCAAGCAATAATTGGAAGATTTTGGAGTATACATTGATTGTATACCACTACTATTTGATAACATCAGTGCTCTCAATATGGCAAAGAACCCGGCTCGGTACAAGAGAACCAAACACATTGATGCCAGACACCATTTTCTCAGAGATAATGTTGAAAAGGGGCTCATTTGCATGAAATTTTGCTGCACTGAAGATCAAATTGCAGATATCTTCACCAAAGCTCTAAGCAGGGAACACTTTGAGAGAAATAGGATGGAACTAGGGTCAATGAAACCTAACTGAGAACCTGGTTCTCCTCACATGGATATGAAAGTTATACTCAGGTAAAATTCAGCTAAAGTGTTTTCTGACCAAGCCTAACTCACATCTATACCGTTGCAGGTAGACACGTATGATTATTATAGAAGCTAAAGGTACATCATTGGAACTGCAAAAGAGAGCTGCAAATTCTTTTACAAAAACATGTCGGGAACCTGGTTCCTGTACCACAGGTTAGTAGTAATGTGTTTTTCTCATGCTTTTCTCAAAATACAACAAAATTAATGCAACCTCCACATCATCCCACTTTTCAGATTCTGTGTGTCACGTCATATCTCTCAAATCCCTTCACTTCCTCTGCACATTTTGTCTTCCCAAAACCTACCGTCATTTCAAAATTCGTCAGAACTCGTTCCTCCCCCCCTCTTTATTACCCTTCCTTCCATAAAACCCTCTCACTCCTAACTGCTCTGAACAATCATCTCCCATTACAACTCTGCAAATTCTCCCTCCTTAAGAACTCTCTGTCACTCTTCCCACAATGGCTAACGAACAAACCTCTCCCTCTCCTTCCATCAACACCACTCTCACACCACATGAAATCCAGTCCTCCACTAACCTTGATGTCATTGTACCCACACTAGTTTCCTCTTCTCCTCCTATCGTTGTTACTTCTTCTTCAAGCCCTATTTCTCTTCCTTCTTCTGATCACACCAAAGAACCCTTGGAATGTGATACACCTCAGACATCAGAGGTCTCTGAGGAAGACCCCGATCAATACTTGAAATCCTCCATTCTCGAATCTGTGACTCCCATGGAGTCTCTAGAAAAGGAAGCGACAAAAAATATCATGGCCATTGCAACGAGAGTCTTACCGATGAAGGAGCCTCCCCCTTCCCGAGTCTCAGGGGGAAGAAACTCCATTTTTAGGGGATGAGGGGACTATGGTTTTGTTTGAGTCTCCAGTTCTTGACCCAACCAAAGAAAAACCTGTTAGAGAACCTGTTTCTTCTTCAGCAACAACAAACCAGGAACCCATCTTCTACACTAAAACCTTGGAGTCTATTCCTCCCACTACTGTACCTTTTGACGAAGATGATGAAGATGAAATGTTCCTGAGTGCTTGGTTTAAGATTCACAAGCTAGCAGTTACTCCTGATTCTTCTTCCAAGCGACCTTCTACCCGGTTGCAAAAGAAATAGGCCCTCGACTTTGCCTTGCAGAAGAGCAAGAAGAGTCTTAAGAAAAAGAAGAAGAGGTTGATGAAGCAGGGGAAGTTGTGGCTGACAAGGATATTCCAGTGCTTGAGGTTGATGAAGATGCTGAAGAGGAACCTAGTTCCTTAGTGAAAAGATCTGCAAAGGTTCAGAAGTCTGTGGTTGGAGCTTCCGAGGAAGCTGTGGAAAAACAAGGTGCAATATCTATGGAGAGTGGTGGCAAATCCAAAAAGGTTGGGGTTGAGAAATAGTTGTCTGAAAGTGATACTGTGGCAGTTGAGCGTGAGAGAGGGAAGTCTGTTGAAAAGTTGAGAAAACGAAAAAGGGAAACTTTTGGGGGACCCGGTTCACTGAAGATTGAGAACTCAAAAAGTACTGTGGGGTCGTATGTTTGACCCGAAAATATCTGAGATGGCTGGAATGAGGCAGGTTCTGTAGATAGTGGAGTTCCAGCAATGGGATCATCTATTTAGAGAGGCTGTGCGCAAGGTATATGAAGAGGAGGTGCAGACTTTCTACGCCACTCTCTTCACTGTTAAAGGGGATCATATTTGCGTGCTGGTAAATGGGGTTGACATCGTACTTGATGCTGCTGCATTGGGAAAATCTCTCCAGGTTTCGTGTGAGGAGATGTCCTCGGTCAAGAGTGCTTGTGAAGCTAACTTTAGGAGGGCCATTGTGAAAGAGCAAGCTATCCATCAGGGGGAACAGGTGCATAAGAAGGCACTTCTTCCGGTGTATCGACTTCTCTTTGAGCTGGTCAATAAAGTTCTCTTACCCGTGCTGAGAGGAGGTCTATTGCTTCCAGGTCTGACCTGGTCTTGATGGAGGCTCTTGATTTTTACACACCAATCAATCATAATCGAACACATGCAAAAGGTGGTGAACTCCGAGAAGGCAATCATGGGCTCCCATACGGGTTTCTCCTTACTCGTGAGTTTCAGTTCTACAAGGTGCCTCTGGCCAACCCAAAGGTAGGAACCCGCAAGAAGACATTCTCCAAAACAACTCTGGAAGAGTGTGAGTGTATAGAAAAGGCTGGGGGAAGCACTCCGACCATTTCTCAGCTGATTAATGCTCAAAATACAGCAACTGATGTGATCCGAAAGCTGAAGGCTCAGAATGCCATACTAGAAACTCAGCTAAGTCAAGATGTTGGGACACCTGGTTTTGCTAGTTTTTCTCATTAAGAGGTTGCCCGTTTGACTAAGGAGAATGCTGCGCTTAGGCAGCAAGTGGAGACCTTACGGAAGAAACTTCTCGAGGAACAGATGTCTGCAAATGCCCGCATGGACCTGGTTCTGAAAACCCTTGCTGCCTCCTCCTCCAAGACTTCCTCTTTTAGTGCCCCCTAGGATCCTCTCAGTGTCCGGTTGTCTTATGTGGTGATGTTTTGTGGTTTTTTTTTTGTGATGGCAAGTTGGATTCAACCGTTACTGCTCCTGATGAAACAGTCCAATTCAGTCTTTGCTTTCATAGCAAAGACTTCTATGTTTTTTTAAAAAACTATTATTATTAATGAATCAACTTCTCTTTTGCTAAGTACAATGCTTATTTTCCTTTTACTTCTCTTTTCTATCATGTTGTGTGCACACATGGGGC
This sequence comes from Nicotiana knightiana, assembly GCA_005239525.1. NCBI lineage: Eukaryota > Viridiplantae > Streptophyta > Magnoliopsida > Solanales > Solanaceae > Nicotiana > Nicotiana knightiana. Next base: position 133,086 of record ML416449.1, on the reverse strand, counting down.
ATGAGTTAGCTGTGTTGAACTTCTTTACGCTTTCTGCTTGTTTGTGATTTTTAATGATGCCAAAAGGGGAAAGAGTTAACTTAAAAAATTGAAGCAAGGATTAACGGGGAAGCATTGAGTCAGGGGGACCATATGGGGTCCTGGTACTTTATCTGGTCAAGTTAGGCTCTATAACTAGTCATCAATTTTAAAAGTTTGTCATCATCAAAAAGAGGAAAATTGATGGGCTTAAGGTTTCTTAGTCTTATGTTTTGATGATCTAACAAACTTTCTTCTTAGAACCAGATAAAGGACCTGATGCATGCCTGGTACAATCATTCCGCAATGGTTTCAAAGTAATCTGGGCAGTGTACTTTTGGATTCACTAGAAACAGTTTAGGGACCTGATCCCTTGATGTTTTCTTGACAGAAGTACAAGTCAACTCTACAGTTGGAAAGCAGTTGCAGAAAGTAACTGCCTGCAACTGTGCACGCTACAATGCAGAAACAATGCAACAGTCACTTCCTATTGGAAGAAGTGTGTACCAACTAAGAATAGACATCATCCTTGGGATGTCTTTGAAGTATAATAGCATGGTGAAAGGCAAACAAGATATTCACTTGAAAATTTACTAATATTCTCTCAAGCATTGAAGATCTGATCTTGCATTGAAATCTCAAGTGTGTCAAGAACAAGAAGACAACTCCACTACAGACAAGTTCCACTATGAGTCTATGTGTGTCCTTAGTTGAGTTGTAATCTTATGTTTTGTTCTTTATTGTAACTCGTATCTTGCTTTCTTAGAAGCTTTGTTTTAGGAAACCCAAATCATAAATCATTTGAGTTTGTGTTGTGACTAGAGTTAGTCATAGGTTAAAGCCTTTGTAACTAGTGAGTGACAAAGTGGCTTGTGATAAGTGTTTTACAAGTTAGTGAGATTGAAGTCTTTGTAATAGAGTCATTACTAATTGGCTTGTAATAGTTGTGTTGCAAGTTAGTGAAGTTGAAAACCTACAAGTGTAGGTCGTGATTTTTGTTCCCTTGAGTTGAGATTTTTCCACGTAAAAATCGTGTGTCTCATTTATATTCTATTTTAGTAGTTAACACTAAGAGAACTGATATAGGACCAGGTCTCTATACAGTTGGTGGACTCATATAAACTATCATTACTGTACCATCACTCATCTAGAGTTTTCCCTAGAGAGGAGGAATAATGTAGAATTTGATGGTGACTATGCGCATGGATTTATATTTTGTAGAATATATTCAACTTTCACTTTCAGCGCATCCATTGGAGCTAATTAATGAAAATTATCATGACTATTATATAGACTGTCCCTTTTAAAGATAGACAACTGATTGCACTATATGCTTTAGATTCATCGTTTCTCACTTGTATGCAAAAGTTACCATTATTTTGTACAAATAAGGATATAATATAAATGTATTAGTGCTTAGAGAGGACGTGGCTATGCTATATTCAGGGGCGGAGTTAGAAGTCCGACTACGGATTCGATTGAACTCAGTAATTTTTGCTTAAACAGTATATTTATATTATGAAATTCATTAAATATGTATAAATATTAAATTTAGATAGTATTTGACGTCGTCATTCTAAAATCTAAAATCCATAAAGCTGAAATCCTAGCTCCGCCTCAGAATATACCAAAAAGAAAGAAGAGGATTTGGGTAGATCGGAGCAGAAGCACAAGGAAATTTTCTGAAAGATATTGGGCTTAATTAGTCAGCCAAAGATAGTCTTATATGTTATGATATTATTCTTTTTGAGTCAAGTCTATATGATTTTTTCGAAAGGTCTCTCGTTAATAAGACTAACTTTAGACTTATATATAATTTAATTTTTTTTTATCAAGTTTTTATGTAAGATTTTTGTTCGCACATCTCACAATCTTTACCTTGAACTACTGAATATTACCAAAATGTATGAGTTTATCCGAGAATTTACGGCTTACAAAATAAAGTCTACATACTTCTTCTTGGGTGTGGGTGTTTGTACCGCGGGTAACAGGGGCGGAGGCAGCGTGCGGGACGTGGAACGGTCGAACTCAATAGCTTTTGTTCAAATTATATATTTATTTTAAAAAAATTATTGAATATGTATAACTTATTAATTTAGAACCCAGTAACTTAAAAATTTTATAATCCAGAATCCATAAAGTTTAAATCTTGGCTACGCCTCTGACGGATAATCATAGTACTACTAGTAAACATACCCGTTTCACTCCGTCAGCTTCATTGTTCTTGTTCTTTAGCTCTTTGCGAGCTGCAACATGGGAGTCACTTCCTATGATAGTGTGATACTGTTTGCTTTGTGTTGAATTTACACAGTTTCTTTTAAAAATCGTCACACCATTAAAAGTATACCTATATCTTATATATTTTATTTATATCAACTTTCAATATAAGATTTTGTTAGCACATCGGACGAATTGATTCAGTGGAATTTTTATTTTATTTTTCCTTTTAAACAATTGTGCTGCTGGAAGGATTACCTTATTTCGTACAAGTACCTAAAGTTTAAAAAAGTGCATAACCAGGTTTGTAGTTTTCAAAATTTGTGGACACAATAGGAGCTCAAATTCAATTTCGGCACAGAAGCATGAGAAAGAAGATATCCGACCGAACTATGTGTAGCAGAAATGGGTGAAAAACATTTAGGCCCATTAAGTTAGTTCTCCACCATTACCAAACATATTGTCTCGTCATATTGAAAGAGAGAAAAGGATTACATGTGAGCTGTGAGGCCTAATTTCTTGTATGTTCAAGTATGCATACATGATCTCTAGTGCCAAAGTGCTGATTCTGGCTTCTCAACATGAAGTAATCTGTTTAATGCATCAATCACTATTGTGAGCACTTGACCGTAAACTAGACTGAGATGTGTGGTTCACAATTTTATACATCTTATATTGAGGTTTGCCTGAGGTTATTTAGGCTTAGTTTTTCTTAAAAGAAACTGAACAGATGACTAAACATTTAGTGCTGAATTGCACGTGTAGCTTTTATATACGATAAAAAATACTGTCTCCGTTCCAATTTCTCCCTCCCTTTCCATTTATGTGAACCTATTTGAGTGGACGCAAAGTTTAAGAAAAATTGAAGACTTTTGAAATTTATGGTTCAAAACAAGTCAGAAAGGGATCGAGAATATTTGTGCGGTTATAAAAGCTTCTCATTAAAAATAGAATGAGAAGTTTAGCCTAAATTGTTTTCAAATTTAGAAAGGGGTCATTCATTTTGGAACAAACCAAAAAGAAAAAAGGTTCACATAAACTGGAACGAAGAAAGTATAGATTTTGGACCTAAATAAACTTCAAAAACTAATTCATGAGGCGATGATATTATTTACTACAATATAAGAGATCTTTGTATCCCTAAATAGCCGACGTGAAAGATTAACATTTTACACCGACAACATTTTTTATTCTATCAGATCAACTCAAAGATAATTGCATAAAATCATTTGCATTAAGTATAGATTAGTTACCTAAAAGTTAAAATAAGTGAACTTACAACATGTTATCATGCACTGAGTATGAAAAATTTCCTTTTTTTCGTCAGTGTACATAAATTAAATATGTATACGGTTGAAATCGGGTCATTCGATTTTACTATTTGATCGAGATCAGAATATTCTATCGAAGGTTGATTTCGATTAAATCACGAAGTTGAGGCATTGAGTTCGAGATCGAAGTATCTTTCGAGATTGAGGTTGGTAACAACTGAAGCCAAAATATATAGGCATCGGGTGATATCGGAGATGGCATAATAACGGAAGAGAGAGATATCCATGACTAGTCAAGGATCATGGTGTAAATCTCGGGACAGATCAAATCAGAAGTGGTTAATTAACTAATTACGTGATTTCCTTCTATAAATAGAATTATACCATAAGTGAATTCCTCTGCGATATAAATGGGGGCTCTAATCATTTGTAAGGCATCATTATTTACAGAAATTATAGCAATACAATCATCTCTTTCTCGCTCACATTATTATTCATCAATTTACTCTATTTTCCTAATGTTCTTATACTTATCAGTTCAAGAGTACTTCGACTCGAGGGCTGAAACTCTGTCCAAAAACTGCTTTGCTTTATTTATAATTCAATTCTGTCATTCATATTCATATTTATCAATTGGTGTCGAGTGAAATCACATATTCCTAAAACCACAATATAAATTTAATTATTATCCAAATTCTAGGGTAATTAGTTTGACGCCCACCGTGGGCTAAGGATAATAGTGATTTTTTAATATTGATTCTAATAACACATACACTATTTTACACTTGTTCTCGTAAGTATTTTGTTTTCAGGAAAAAACATGTCAAACTCACAAACAACACCCACACATGGTGACAACGGCCTCGAATTTCATGGGGAAAACGACAATGTAGCTTCTCCAGGAGTCGAGGTGCCCCAGACTGATCTCGAATGAACACCAGTTGCCAATCCGGGGGAACCGCCGATTTTAAAATGAGTGGACTCAAAGAAGTTTGTGCAGAAGCCGTTCCCTACAAGTGCGGCTCCGAAGCCCATTCCGAAGAAATTCCGCATGCCGGAAATACTAAGTACAATGGGACCATCGATCTCAACGAGCATGTCACCTCCTATACATGTGCCATAAAAAGAAATGATTTGGAAGATGATGAGATCAAATCTGTTCTACTAACAAAATTTGGAGAAACCCTATCGAAGGGAGCAATGATCTGGTACCACAATCTACCATCAAATTCCATAGACTCATTCGCCATGCTTGCGGATTCTTTCGTAAAGGCACATGCTGGGGAAATAAAGGTTGCGACGAGGAAATCAGACCCTTTTAAGGTAAAACAAAAGGATAACGAAATGCTGAGGGATTTCGAACCCGGTTTCAGATGGAACACATGGAACTACCGCTGATCAGAAACGATTGGGATGTTCAAGTTTTCACTCAAGGTTTTAACGAATGAAGCTTGGTGGCATCACGTCAGCTGAAGCAAAGCTTAATTGAATATCCGGTGGTAACCTGGGCCGATGTACATAACTGGTACCAGTCGAAGATCAGGGTCGAGGATGACCAGTTGGGGACCCCCTCCGGTTCCGTCTATCCGAATAGGCCCGTCGGCAGAAATCAGAGGGATATCGACAGGGGGCCTTGGACGAATAGAGACCGATATCATCCATATAACGCAGATCGTAGAAATGACGGTCAGGACGCAATCCCATCCGAAATAACCGAAGGAATGATCGAGGGCAGAGCTCTCGAGGGCTCATGAGCAAAAATGGTTTTGATAAGTATGCTTCTCCCACAGAGGCACCACAATTATCGAAGTATAATTTCAGTATCAACGCATCAAGTATTGTGTCGGCCATTGGGAGAATCAAAGATACTAGATAGTCCAGACACATACAAACCGATCCTTCCTAGAGAAACCCCAATCTAATGTGCAAGTATCACAGCATGGATGGCCACATAAACGAAGACTCCAAACAACTGAGGGAGGAGGTAGCCTATCTATTCAACGAGGGCCACCTCCGAGAGTTCTTAAGCGATCTAGCCAAAAACCATTTCAGAGAAAGGGACGCCAACAGGAAAAACGAACAGGAGTGCCACATCATGTGATCCATATGATCATCGGTGGGGTTGATATTCCATAAAGGTCCGTGTTCAAACGCACTAAAGTATCCATTACAAGGGAAAAACAGACCCGAGATTGTGTGCCAGAAGGCACCGTATCATTCAACGATGAAGAAGTAGAAGGGATCTCTCAATCCCACAATGACGCTTTGGTAATTTCTATCCTTATGAATAAAATTTAAGTTAACCATGTGCTAATTGATCCAGGGAGCTCGAAAAATATATTTCGATCGAGGGTTGTAGAGCAGTTCGGCCTGCAAGATCAAATCGCACCTGCATCTCGGGTCCTGAATGGTTTCAACATGGCTAGCAAACCAACTAAAGGTGAAATCATTTTACCGGTTAACGTAGCTAGGACTATACCAAAAACCAAGTTCCATGTAATCGAGGGTGATATGAGGTACAACGCCTTGCTCGGAAGACCCTGGATTCACAATATGAGAGTAGTCCCTTCGACCCTTCATCAAATGCTGAAATTCACAACACCGGATAGAGTGAAGACATTATATGGGGAACAACACGCTACGAAAGAAATGTCCGTGGTCGACGAGGTAATACCAATATCGGCTCTTTCGACAACAAAGGGATTGGAGGTAAAAGGAAAACAGGAGGCCAAATAGCAACCACAACCACCAGCCTCGACTCCGTTGGAAAAGTAGGGAACAGAAGAAGAGGACTATGACTTATGGATCCCTCGATCGTTCATTATTCGTGAAGATTCCGCCGCCGCTAAATCGACTGTCGAAGAGCTGGAACGGGTTAATCCTCGAACTCAGGAAAAAACTCATTGATAAGATGAATTTCTTTTTTTGGTCCCACTTAGATATGGCAAGGATCCCATCAGAGATAACAACACATCGATTGAGTCTAGACCCGAAATTCAGACCGCTAAAACAAAAGAGAAGGCCCCAGTCCGAGGTAAGACATGTATTCATCAAGGACGAGGTAACCAAACTTCTCAAAATATGGTCCATTCGGGATGTAAAATATCCCGAATGGTTAGCAAACGTAGTTGTAGTCCCTAAAAAGGGGAGCAAACTTAGGACGTGCGTAGATTATAAAGATTTAAAAAAAAGCATGTCCCAAAGACTCTTTTCCCCTCTACTGAATATCGATAGCATGTTTGATGCCACGGACGGCCACGAGATCCTTAGTTTTATCGACGCCTACTCTGGGTACAAACAAATTCAAATGAACCCAGATGATCAGGAAAAGACTTCATTCATCACTAAATATGGCACATATTGTTATAACGTAATTCCATTTGGACTAAAAAATGCTGGTGCTGCTTACCAACACCTGGTGAAAAAAATGTTCGACGAAAAAATAGGTAAATCAATGGAGGTATATATTGATGATATGCTAGTTAAGTCCCTGCGCGCAGAGGACCATTTAAATCATTTGTAGGAAACCTTCAACATATTGAGAAAATATAACATGAAGCTTAATCCCGAGAAATGTGCTTGCGGGGTCGGTTCGGGCAAGTTCCTCGGCTTTATGGTGTCGAATCGGGCGATCAAAATCAACCCCAACAAAATCAAGGCAATCGAAGACATCACAATCATGGACAGCGTTAAAGCTGCGCAAAGTGCATAGCCGCCTTGGGCTTATCCCGAGGTTTTGAGATCGAAGTCATATGTTCTTCTCACTGCTAAAAAAAAAGAACAATTTTTCTTGGACCCCGGAATGCCAACAGGCGTTGGAAGATTTAAAACGGTATCTCTCGAACCCATCATTGCTTCATACCCCGAAAGCGGACGAGCAACTCTACATATATCTAGCAGTACATATATATTGCGGACGAGCAACTCTACATCCACTGTGACCCAATTTGTGTGGTGACCACTTATCCTCTTCGTAATTTTTTACACAAACCCGAACTCTAGGACCGATTGTCCAAGTGGGCCATTGAAATTAGTGGGTATGACATCGAGTATCAACCTCGAACAACCATCAAGTCTCAAATATTAGCAGACTTCGTATCCGACTTCATGCCAGCCCTTGTACCCGAGGTCATAAAGGAGATTTCATTAAAATCGGGTAAATCCTTGGGGGTGTGGACCTTTTTCAAAGACGAAACTTCGAATGTGAATGGGTTCGGTCTAGACATTGTTTTGAAGCCGCCCACAGGCAATACAGTTAGACAATCTATCAAAACTTTTAAGTTGACTAATAATGTAGCCGAATATGAGGCCATGATCGCAAGTCTCGAACTGGCTAAAAGCATGGGAGTAGAGGCCATTGAGGCCAAATTCGACACCCTACTACTAGTAAGCCATGTCAACCGAACCTTCGAGGTTCGAGAAAATCGAATACAGAGGTACTTGGATAAATTGCAGGTAACGTTACATCGATTTAAAGAATGGACCCTATAACATGTACCTCGAGAAAAAAACAGTGAGGCCAACGCACTTGCAAATTTGGGGTCATCGGTCGAACACGATGAAATCAGCTTGGGGACAGTCGTACAACTTTCGAACTCAGTGATCGAAGAAGGCTATGCCAAAATAAACTCCACAAGCCTAACCTAGGATTGGAGGAATTAATACATCGAGTATTTGAAAAGCGGGAAACCCCCATCGGGCCCTAAGGAATCAAGGACTATACGAATGAGGGCTGCATGATTCACTCTGGCCGAAGATGGAACTTTATACAGAAGGATGTTCGATGGACCGTTGGCAGTATGTTTGGGACCAGGAGACACCGACTACGTCCTATGAGAAACTCAAGAGGGTACTTGTGGAAACTATTCCGGTGCCGAATCACCGGTTCATAAAGTCATCAGAGCGGGATATTATTGGGCCAATATGGAAAAAGATACTAAGGAATTCGTTCAAAAATGCGACAAGTGCCAAAGGCATGCGCTAATAATCCACCAGCCCGGAGAGCAACTTCATTCAGTCTTATCCCCATGGCCGTTCATGAAATGGGGAATGGACATCGTCAGGCCTCTGCCATTGGACCCAAGTAAAGCTAAATTCATTTTAATTATGACTGACTATTTCTTTAAATGGGTTGAAGCACAGGAATTCGAGAAAGTTAGAGAAAAAAAGTTATAGACTTCATCTGGGATCACATCATATGCCGGTTTGGGATACATGCCGAAATGGTATGCGACAATGGTAAACAATTCATCGGCAGCAAGATAACAAAGTTTCTCGAAGATCAAAAAATAAAACGGATCTTATCAACGCCGTACCATCCTAGTGGAAACGGACAGGCCGAGTCAATAAACAAGTCCATCATTCAGAATATACAGAAAAGATTGAACGACGCTAAAGGAAAATGGGGAGAAATTTTTCCCGAAGTCCTTTGGGTGTATCAAAAAACATCGGAATCAAGTACGGGGGAAACACCGTTCTCCTTAGTATATGGAACTGAAGCCCTGATCCCGGTCGAGGTCGAGGAGCCTAGTGCCAGGTTTTGATACACAACGAAAGAATCAAATCACGAGGATATGAACATAAGCCTCCAATTACTAGATGAAAGATAGGAAGCCTCCCTCATCCGAATAGCCGCACAAAAGCAGTGCATCGAAAGGTACTACAATCGAAGAGCCAATATTCGCCACTTCAGAATTGGGGACTTAGTTCTGAGAAAAGTCACCTCAATACTTGAGACCCAAACGAAGGAAAACTCGGCCCAAATTGGGAAGGACCTTATCAGGTCCTCGATAATATCGGAAAGGGATCCTACAAGATTGGCACGATGAATGACGAACAACTGCCAAAAAATTGGAACATATCACTCCTCAAACAATATTATTATTTTCTCCTTTTTCATTTATGTTTTATACTAACTTGTTGCAGGTGTTCGACCAAAGGAATCAAAGTTTCTTCCAAGCATGAAGTCCTTAGGTCTGAAAGCACGGGTTGCACTCTTTTTGTCCCAAATGGGTTTTTCTGGCAAGGCTTTTAACGAGGCAACCATTGTTCGTGCTAACTTAGAGTATCCGAGGATTCTTTACAATCAACCTCGAATACCGGGGGGCATCACCCTTTGATATTATATTTTCAAGGAAAATACTTCATGTCTACAGAGTCTCGATAGGTAAATTTTGTAAAGGGACAAATGGTCGAATAACCGTGTCCATGTAAATTACTCGAGCCCTAGTGGCAAAAAATGTACGCATGTATGATCTATCGAAAGAAGTATTTTTTCCTTACCAAATGTTCCATGGCTTAGTGAAATTTCTACTTTACAATTTCATACTTATGATTTTTGCGGAAACTAGCTCAAGGGCTGATCGCAACTGAAGCTCGAACAATAAACCCCATACTCGGGGATTGCCGTCCAAAAATTGATATGTTCAATTTACTAAACTTCGAGACCGTAAGACCTTAAAGAGGCAATCCTCTATTTTATAAGCCAAGGCCACCCTACTCGGGAACTAACACTTTGAACAAGTTCAAAGTGTATTTGGGAAAATAAGCCCAAGTGGAAGATCCCAAGGCTATGGCCAAACTAACGCGGTTCGGAGACATCCTAATTCCACAATAAAAGCTGGCCTTCGAATTATTTTATAAACCGGCTAAAAAGGCTACCCTTGGAAAAGTAACCAAAGGGCTTCGATAATGTCAACCCTCGAAAAAACTTATGGGGTATCAAATTGTTCGAACCTTCAAACAATTCAGTAAAAACTTGTTCTAAGGAAAAAAAACCAAAGAGTTTCGATAACATTAAACTCCGAAAAAACCAACCAGGTACAAACTTACTTCGTGCTAAGGCATAACAAATTCTTATATGATTAAACTTTTTAAGCCGAAAAGGGAATAAGCCACTCTTCTTAGGCCATATTGGCCTGATTCAAGAGCCTAAGGGCCATTATATTTTTTGAGTTCGAGAGTTCATCCTCGCTCAGCTAAAACCAAGGGTTTTACTACTTTGAGTTTGAGCAAGTCCTCACTCGACTACAAAGACTATATTAGTCTCACTTCGCCCAAGTTGCCTAAGTTTCGTAAATAATTTTTCACAAGGCATAAAGCGAATCGAAATTTTCACAAGTAAAAAAACTGAGACAAAATTCAAAAATGAAATATTCTATATATAAACGAAGGTATTTACAAAGGACCAACCAGGTCCCTACACAAAAAGAACGAAAAAAAATACTAATACCCTTAGCTATTCTCGGGGGCAACTCCTTCTTCGAGGGCAGCATCTTCCGCGGGCTCCTCATCATCCTCGGACCCACTTTTTATGCCATCATCATCATCATCATCATCGCCATCATCGTCGTCATCAGAAGAAGCCAATACTTTAGCTTCAGCTTCATCCTCTTTTGCCTTCCCTATCTCTTCGGTAAGATCAAAACCTCGAGCGTGGATTTCCTCGAGGATCTCCCTCCGAGATTGGAAATTAGCAAGTTCGGCAATCCAATGAGCTCGAGTTTTACCAATATAGACAGCCTCCTTCACTTGGGCTTGAGTGTCCTCAACATCGACTCGGTAAATGGTCACCTCTTATCAGCCTCGTCTTTTGCTTTTTCGGCCTCATCTTGGGACTTTGCAAGTTAAGAAACCAACTGAGCCTCGTGCTCCTCTATCTTCTTCACCCGAGCCGAGCTATTTTCCTTCATACCTCAAAGCTAGGCTTCAACCGATGACAACCGGGCTAGAGAAGTCTCTTTCTCTGCAGCAAGGCGGTCCGTGACTTCTTTCCACCCGTAGGATTCTGCCTTCACATGATTGACCTCCTCACGAAGTAGCTCGATCTTCTCGATCTTTTGCTGTAGGTGCAACATCGAAACATTATCCTCCATTACCGAATTAAGTCCATGAGTTTTCAAGAGTATCATTACCTGCTCGATCAGTTCGGTATGCTTCTTGTGAGCCTTAGCCAGTTCGGCTTGGAGGTCTTTAATCTCTTTATCCTTTTGCCCATATTGGAGTTTGAGGGCATTCCTCTCATCCAAAAGACTTTGGATATCGGCCTCATACTGGCTCAGTTCAACCCGAGATTTGGAGAAAGCCTGTATGGAAAAAGAATGGAGTTAGACAAAAAACAAAAGAATACGACATCATAAAAAGAATTAAAACTTACCTGGTTCAGAAGTCGTTGGGCCTCTTCAAAGAGGCTGGGATGCATCATTCAGGTCGGAAACATCATCGACCCCGTCAAAGAAATCTCGGAAGGAATTCTCCCTACAGGGGACTCCGCCTACTTTGGGGGTCCTCAAAGCCATAGCAACCCGTATCGCCTCTTTGGAAAAGGCAGGGAGAGTTGGAAAATGACCTATTGTCACTTCCCCAAGTGAGTCACTTGGGTGTTCTTTTCGACTCGAGGGGTTTCATGACCGACCGCCTCAGACGTGCTTGCCGTTTAACGGGGAGCAACCTCGATCACTGGTGATTCGAGAACTTTGCTCGAATCCTTCTCCAATGTCTCCTCAGCATGAGGTGGGGCCTCGCCAGCCACAACTGATTCGGCGGTCTTGAAGGCCTAAATGTTTTTTCTCGCTCAAATCACAAGCACCGATCCACCATCTTCATCTTCTTCTTCTTCCTCCCTTAGCTCCTGAACTACATGGGGAGGGAGGGAAGCAGTATCTATCATCTATTTTCTAATTGAGATCTTTTTCTTTTTGGGCCTTGGCACCTCTGAAGTCGAGTATCTTTTTCTCTTGTTATCTTTCGCCGGTTTTGGAACCGGAGACGAACCTCTTCCTCACCAGACAGAGGCCTCATGGCCTCATCCTTGCTCAGGCCTGCACACAAGGAAATTGGATAACTATAAAAAATGTTATCAAATCATCAGATATATAAAAAGGAAGCTTACCATGGTTCTTTTCCTCTCACCGGCCTTTTTCCAAATCGCGCCAATAATACTCAACGTAGTTGGAGTTTAAAGACAGCTTTCGGACCCAGCTCTCAAGGTCGGAGATTGCATGAGGCATCCAAGAAACCCTGCATGATAAAAAAAGGAATTATTAAAGCATGGAAATTAACAAGTGAGTAATACTTACGCTTCGTGTTCCATTTCTCAGGAAATGGCATCTTCTCCGCGGGATGATATCGGAGGTCTTCGTTCGAAAAAATCTTCCCATCCAGCCTCGATATTTATCCTCTTCGATGCTCTAGAACAATACCTTGGTTGCCCGATGTTGGAGTTTGATGAGGTGATCGAGGGTGAATGTCATCCCCTCGGCTTTGCTCGTGAAGAATCAGAGCATGATGACTATTTTCCAAAAGGAAGGATGGATTTGGCCTAACTTCACCTAGTATTGATGGCAGAAGTCAATGATGACATGGTCGAGAGGGCCCAACGTGAAAGGGTAGGTGTAAACACTCAGGTACTCTTCAGAGGATGGAATTACTATCACTTTCTCCCCCAGCTGCAGTCCCTCTTAATCTGTTCGAGGTACCCCACAGTTATCGAGCAGGTGTACCTAGACACATGCTCGCATCGACCAGGGACCGAGGGATATTTCTCGGTCTTAAAATTGGATTTAAGGATACACGGGCCAAGAACACACTCCTGAGGGAGCGGATCCACCGGTGTTTTGTCACCGGCCGGCCGTGAGGAAGAGGAAGAGGAAGAGGAAGAGGAAGAGGAAGAAGAGGCTTTCTCCTTTTGGGGAACTATTTTAGATGTTTTCTCCATGAGATTAGAGAAGGAAAAAGGTGATATGACTTGGTGTTTGACTATTGGCGGTGAAACCTGAAGATTAGTAGAAGGGAAGAACTTGAGAGAGGTAAAAACTTAGAAAAATTGAAGAAAGTGAAAGTAAAGTTTGATTCAATGAGGAGAAGGCCTATTTATGGATTTACGGTGATGGTCAATAATGCTAGTGGCCGACCACCAACTGATGCTCATTAATGATATTGGGGACTGTACCAATGGGACGTTTTGGTCACTTCCATCGCTTACGTCACAGGGATGATGTCATAAATTGCCGAGGTCCAAAAAATCTAAGGCTCAATTCGTTTCATGTCATTACACTCTAAAAATTGAGGGGACTATCTGTATACTGTTGAAATCGGGACCATCCGATTTCACTAGTTGATCGAGATCAGAATGTTGCATTGAAGGCCGACATCGATTAAATCGCAAAGCTGAGGCATCGAGTTCGAGATTGAAGTATCTTTCAAGATCGAGGTTGGTAACAATTGGATCCAAAACAGATAGGCACCGGGTGATATCAGAGATGGCATAATAATGGAAGAGCGAGATATCCGTGACTGGTCGAGGATCAGGGCGTAAATCTTGGAACGGATCAAATCAGAAGCGGTTAATTAGCTAATTACATAATTTCCTTCTGTTAATTGAATTATATCATAAGTATAATTCCTTTTCTATATAAAGGGGATTTCTAATCATTTGTAAGGCATCATTATTCGCATAAAATATAGCAATACAATCATCCCTTTCTCGCTAACATTATTGTTCATCAATTTACTCTATTTTCCTACTGTTCTTATACTTATCAGTTCAATTGTACTTCGACTCGTGGGCTGAAGCTCTGTCCGAACACTGGTTTGCTTTATTCACAATTCAATTCTATCATTCATATTTATATTTATCAATTGATGTTGAGTGAAATCACATATCTTTAAAACCACAAAATAAGTTTAATTGCTATCCAAATTCTAGGGTAAACAAAATACTTCCTTGATTAATTTTGTTAAGTTCGGGAATATTAATCATCTTCTTTGGATAGTTTTTATTTTTCGGAACTCTTGTGACAAAGAGCAACGTGTGAATGATTGTTGTTTTGCCAATGGAAATATATAAATTTTGAAACGGGTCAAATATCTTTGGTATTCTTAATCTTAGAAAAAATGTCATGGTCTTGTCATGTTGTATACGGTTGAAATCGGGGCCATCCGATTTCACTATTTGATCGAGATCAGAATGTTGCATCAAAGGTCGACTTCAATTGTATCACGAAGCCGAGGCATCGAGTTCGAGATTGAATATATTCCAAGATCGAGGTTGGTAAAAATTGAATCCAAAAGAGATAGGCACCGAGTGATGTTGGAGATGGTATAATAACAGAAGAGCGAGATATCCGTGACTGGTCGAGGATCATGGCGTAAATCTTGGAATGGATCAAATCAGAAGTGGTTAAGTAGCTAATTACGTGATTTCCTTATATAATAGAATTATACCATAAGTAGAATTCCTCTGCTATATAAAGGGGAATTCTAATCATTTGTAAGGCATCATTAGTCACATAAACTATAGCAATACAATCATCTCTTTCTCGCTTACATTATTGTTCATCAGTTTACTCTATTTTCATAGTGTTCTTATACATATCAGTTCAAGATTACTTCGGCTCGAGGGCTGAAGCTCTGTCCGAACACTGGTTTGCTTTACTTACAATTCAATTCTGTCATTCATATTCATATTTATCAATTGATGTTCAGTGAAACCACATATCCTTAAAACTACAATATAAGTTTAATTTTTATCCAAATTCTAGGGAAAACAATTTGGCATCCACTGTGGCACTAAGGATAATAATGATTGTTCAATACTGATTCCGATAACACACAAACTATTTTACACTTTTTCTTGTAAGTATTTTTGTTTTTAGGATAAAACATGTCAAACTCACAAACAACACCCACACATGGTGACAACAACCTCGAATTTCACGGGGAAAACGACAATATAGCTGCTCCAGGAGTCGACGTGCCCCAAGCTGATCTCGAAGGAGCACCAATTTCCAATTCGGTCTATGTCAGTTTGCATATCGCCTTAAACGCAAATTTGGGCGCAAATTCTAAAGGGAGCGTACACAAAAAAGGCCAATATGGTGGTCGAGGTACGCAGGGCTGAGGAGATGGAGGAGTAAGCCTTCAAGTAATATTTGAGATGTTACAGTCTCGGCAAGTTGCTATTGCACATACAAAATCAGCATCGAGCGCCGATTGGGGACGAACCAGATGTTTCCCGCCGAACCGAACCAGTGCTAGAAAGGTCAAACACCAATGAATCGGGTACTGACCCTACTGATGAAAATGCTCGAGGAGCTCACCAAAAAAATTGAATCGGGAGAAAAGAAAATTGAGGCAAATGATAAGAAAGTAGAGATGTACAACTCCCGGTTGACAAAATACCGGGGACACCGCCGATTTTTAAAGGAATGGACTCAAAAAGGTTTGTGCATAATCCGTTCCCCCAAGTGCGGCTTCGAAGCCCATTCCGAAGAAATTTCGCATGTCAAAAATCCCTAAGTAGAATGGGACCACCGATCCCATCGAGCATGGTACCTCCTATACATGCGCCATAAAATGAAATAATTTGAAAGATGATGAGATCGAGTCTGTTCCACTAAAGAAAATTGGAGAAACCCTATCAAAGGGAGCAATGATCTGGTACAACAATCTACCATCAAATTCCATAGACTAATTCGCCATGCTTGCATATTCTTTCATAAAGGCACATGCGGGGCAATAAAGGTTGCGACGAGGAAATCGGACCTTTTCAAGGTAAAACAAAAGGATAACAAATTGCTGAGGGAGTTCGTATCCCAGTTCTAGATGGAATACATGGAAGTACAACCGGTCACAACTGTTGAAGATTTCACTCAGGGTTTGAATGAACGAAGCTCTATGCCATCACGTCAGTTGAAGCAAAACTTAATTGAATATCCGGCGGTAACCTGGGTCTATGTACATAATCGCTACCGGTCGAAGATCAGGGTCGAGGATGACCAATTGGGAACCCCCTCCAGTTCCGTGTATTTGAACAGACCCATAGGTAAAAATCAGAGGGATATCGATAGGGAGCCTCGATCGAACAGAGACCGATATCAACCATACAACACATGATAGAATGTATGAGTCCATCAAACTGTATAAAGACCTGGTTCTATACCAGTTCCCACAGAAATAGCTAATGAAACAGTAAGTAAATGACACTGGAGATTTTATGTGGAAATATCCCTGCTCAAGGGGATAAAAAACTACGACCTACACTAGTAGGATTTCAAATTCACTACTTGAGTAATATTTAGATTACAACCTATTGTAACCTAGGAATTAAACTCTTAATCCCTCACTAACTTGTAATACACCTATTACAAGCCACTTTGCAATACACCTATTACAAAGACTTCAACTCATGACTAACTCTAGTTATGACACAAACTTTAATGGTTTATGGTTTTGGAGGTTCCTATCTAAAGCTTCTAAATAAGCAAGTTAGGAATTACAATGAAGAAAAATACAAAGATACAACTCAACTATGGACATACACAAGACGTGTTATAGAACTGGTCTGTTGTAGTGTTGCAGTTTGTTCTTGATACACTTATGACTTCAATTCTCTATGATCAGATCTTCAATGCTTGAGTGATCTCACAAGTGTTCAAGTGATGTTTTGTTGTAATTATTCTTGTTAATATCCTTATGATGACATCACTTAGATGTTGAAACACTTCGTTGATAAAAATCCCTTCCCAATGGGAAGTGACTGCTGCACTGTTTCTGCACTGTAGCGTGTACAGTGCAGGCAGTCACTTTCCAACTGTAGAGTTGACTTCGTGCGACTGTCAGAGAAACTCCAAGGGATCAGGTCCCTAAGTAGATTGTTTTCTTTCTGAAGTCATACATCTCCTCCACAAACTTGATTTGACTTGACACCATCTTTCACAGACTTTTTACTTGATTTTTCAAAAACATCATTTGAAGCACTCTTAGTAGATTGTTTCTTTTTCTTGGATCGCTTAATTAAGGAACTTGGTTCCTCCTGAGCATCCTCATCTACCGCTACTACTGGAATATTTTTGTCACACACAATTTCCCGTTCTTTCATCAGCATCTTCTTCTTCTTCTTGCTACTCCTTCTGCTTTTCTTTAAGGCAGACTCAAAAGCCTCCTTCTTTTGCAGCCTTGTAGTAGGTCACTTAGAAGGAGGCTCAGGAGTGGCCGCTGGCTTTCTGATCTTGAAGCGAGCACTAAGAATAACATCATCCTGATCATCCTCTTCACTAGGCTTTTCAACTGGAGGGATAGATTACAACGACTCAGTGTGACATGTTTCCTCAGGGAGGGGATCAGGTTCATCAGTAGGGTTCCCAGTAGCTTCTTCTGGTGTAGGAGGTTCAAAGATCACCATCGTTCCTTCCTTTCCTATGAGCGGAGTTTCTTTCCCCTGAGACT
Source organism: Nicotiana knightiana (assembly GCA_005239525.1). Lineage (NCBI taxonomy): Eukaryota > Viridiplantae > Streptophyta > Magnoliopsida > Solanales > Solanaceae > Nicotiana > Nicotiana knightiana. The sequence goes on along the minus strand of ML416449.1, from coordinate 115,354 downwards.
CAGGAAGGGTAAAAGGTCCTTCACTCACCAGTCCCTCAGCAGCAGTAGCCATTATGTTTTCTGCTGCCTAATTTTCTTGTGATTCCATGGGAGCCATAGTATCCAATAAAGGAGAGCTTATGTACTGATCAGTGTCTTCCTCAGAGGCCCCTTTTTCTTGATGAGATACACACTCATTTTCACCCTTGTTCTGGTCTGTGAGAGTATCATGCAACAGAGAAGAAACAACGTCAACTTTTGAGGCTTTAGAGTCCTCAATGCTTAAGGAAAGAGTAGTGTTAGATGGAGTTGTGAGAGAGATGGGAGGTGAAAGAGAATCATATTTTGACATATTGGTGTCGGTATCGTCCGAAATGAAGATTGTTGGTGGTGGTTCTAGAGCGGTAGAAGAATCGAGAATGTTGTCTTCCAAAGTGGGTAGGGGAGCTTGCTCTTCTGCCATGGTGGAGAGTTAGGTTGAAGGCTAGTGAGTTAAAGGGTTTTATGGAGGGAAGAGATAATTATGAGGAAATATAGAAACAAGTTCTGAAATAGCGATAGGTTTGTGGGAAGATGTACCTTTTTAGAAGACGTGAAGAGATTTGAAAGAAGGGACGTGATATACAGGGTTTGAAAAGGTGGATGACGTGGCAGTTAAATTTGTTTCCTTTGAGATATGCATGAGAAAAACACTAGACTACTAACCTGTGGTCTAAGAACCAGGTTCCAGAACAGTCTTTCAAAAAGATTTTCAACACTCTTTTGCAGTTCATGCATTGTTCCTTCAGCTTCTATAATCATCATGTGTGTCTACCTGCAATGGTATAGAGGTAAGTTAGGCTTAGCCAGAAAACACTTTAGCTAGATTTACCTGAATCATGGATTTCATAGCCATAGGAAAAGAGCCAGGTCCTCAATTAGATTTAATTAACCCCAGTTCCATCTTGTTCTTTCAAAGTGTTCCTTGCTTAAAGCTTTGGTGAAGATGTCTGCAATTTGGTCTTCTGTGCTACAGAATTTCATGCAGATAAGCCCCTTTTCCACATTGTCTCTGAGAAAATGATGTCTCACTTCAATGTGCTTGGTTCTCTTGTGCTGGACCGGGTACTTTTCCATGTTAAGTGCATTGGTGTTGTCACATAGAAGAGGTACACAATCAATTTACACTCCAAAATACTCCAATTGTTGTTTGATCCACAGTAGCTGAGCACAACAGGAGGCTGCATCAACATATTCTGCTTCAACTGTTAAGAGAGCTACTGAATTTTGTTTCCTCGTACCCCATGAGATTATACAGGATCCTAGGAAATGAGCCATTACAGATGTGCTCTTCCTGTCCACCAAATAACCTGCATAGTCAGCATCATCATAACCAACAAGATTAAAATTGTCACCCGAAGGGTAATACATAACCAGGTCCTGTGTTCCCTTAAGATATCTCAAGATCATTTTAGCAGCCTTTAGGTGAGATTCATTGGGATTTGATTGAAACCTTGCACATAAACCCATACTGTACACAATATCTGACCAGCTGGCAATGAGGTAGAGTAGATATCCGATAATGCCTCGATACATTGTTTGATTTACAGGAGATCCAGATTCATCCATGTCCAGCTTAGTGGCAGTGGCAATGGGGGTGTCAATCACCTTTGATGCTTTCATATCAAACCTCTTCAAAAGCTCCTTGATGTATTTCTACTGTCTAATACATGTTCCCTTCGTGAATTGCTTCACTTGAGGACCGAAGAAAACATTCAGCTCGCCCATCATGCTCATTTCAAACTCACTTCCCATGAGTTTTGCAAATCTTCACACAGTGAGTCAGCTGTTGCACCAAAGATGATATCATCCATATATACCTGAACGATGAGCAAGTTCCTTCATCATTTCTTCAAGAACAGAGTGTTGTCAATTTTTTCTCTTGTAAATCCATTTTCTAAAAGGAACTTAGATAACCTTTCATACCAAGCCCGAGGATCCTGCTTCAATCCTTACAATGCCTTATCGAATTTGAACACATACTCAAGATGTTCATGACATTCAAAACCTGGAGGTTGCTTAACATAAACTTCTTCGTTGAGAAAACCATTCAAAAATGCACTTTTACATCCATTTGGAATAGAGTGAATTCCACATGAGATGCAAAGGTAATAATAATTCTAATGGCTTCTATACGAGCAACTGGGGAAAAAGTCTCATCATAGTCAATCCCTTTCTCCTGACTGTAACCTTGGAAACAAGCCTTGCCTTGTTCCTTGTTGTGTTTCCATGCTCATCAAGCTTGTTTCTGAATACTCACCTGGTCCCTATGATAGTTCTATGTGAGGGTCTAAGTACCAGGTGCCAGACTTTGTTCCTTTCAATTGATGCAGCTCCTCTTGCATAGCTGTTATCCAGTTTGCATCCTTCAAGGCTTTATTAATATTTTTGGGTTCTATTTGGGAGAGGAGGGCTGAAAAGGAAAGAGAGTTTCTGGCTTTTGATCTAGTTTGAACTCATGAATCAAGGGGGTGATTGTATTATCGAGAGGATGATATGTTTGTTTTTCCAATTTTGAATCGGAATCTCATTGGTAGAAGAACTAGGTAGACCTGACTGGTTCCCCTTCATTTTTCGTTCTGCTAGCTGTGTGGTGCTTTGAACTGCATCAACAACTCTTTCTTCAGCTTCATTGGTGATGATATAGGTACCTGGTTCCTCTTGAGATGGAGAGGAGGAGATTGCATTATCTTCACTTGTTTTCTTTACTTGGCTCATCATATCTTCTTTTCCATTTGCCATATCAGTGATCTCTCTTGGAACTAGCAGTGGTTCACTGTCTTGATCATCCTTGTTGCCTTTCTCACTAAATGTAATTGTCTCATTGAAGATTACTTGAACACATTCCTCCACACATTGAGTCTTTTTATTGTAGACCTTGTAAGCTTTGCTTTGATAGGAATATCCCAGAAAAATTTCTTCATCACTTTTGGCGTCAAATTTTCCAAGTTGATCCTTTACATTGTTAAGAACATATCATTTTCACCCAAATGTTCTTAGGTGAGTCAGTTTGTGCTCCCTTCCATTGAGCAATTCATAGGGAGTTTTGTTCAAAAAGGATCTGATCATGCACCTGTTCACCAAATAGCAAGCAATATTTATGGCCTATGCCAGAAACGTTTGGCTATCCCACTATCAATAAGCATTGTTCTAGCCATATCTTCAAGGGTTCTATTTTTCCTTTCTACGACTCCATTTTGCTGTGGGGTTCTTGGATTTGAGAAGTTGTGGGTGATTCCATTTTCACTGCAGAACTCATCAAACTTAGCATTGTCAAATTCTGTTCCGTGGTCAGATCTGATGCATGCCACTTTTAATTCCATCTTCACTTGGATTTTCTTGAAAAAGACACAAACACTTTGAATGTCTCATCTTTTGTTCTGAGAAACAGTGTCCAAGTGAACCTTGAGTAATCATCTACTATCACAAAAATATATCTTTTTTCTCCCCTGCTTGGCACTCTCATAGGACCACATAGATCCATATGAAGGAGTTCAAGTGTCTTTGACGTGCTGTCATCCTTCTTTGTCTTGAAAGAGGATCTCACATGCTTTCCTCTAGCAAATGCATCACACACTCTGTGCTCCTTGAATTTTGAGTTTGGCAATCCACGAACCAGGTCCTTCTGTATCAGTTTATTCAGAAGAGAGAAACTTTCATGTCCAAGCCTTCTGTTCCATAACTCTGCATCATCATCAACTACTTTCAAGAAGCTCATACCACCACTTTGTTGGGACTCGAAATCAGCAACGTAGATGTTCTTGTACCTTTTGGCCACTAGTACCACTTCGCCAGTTACCAGATTAGTAAATGTGCACACTTTTGACAAGAACTCTACCTTGTTTCCCTTATCACAAATTTGAGATACACCCAATAGACTATACTTCAGACCTTTTACATAGTACACATTCTCAATTGAGTGTGGGAGAGACTTTCCAGTTTTTCCAATTCCGAGAATGTACCCCTTTTTCCCATTTCCAAAGGATACATTCCCTCCTTGCAGGGCTTTTAGTGAAAGGAAGTCCATGGCATTTTCAGTCATGTGCTTATAGCATCCACTATCTATGATCCATTATTGACTGCTTCCTCTCACTGTTCCCTGCACAAGGATATCAAGGGTTAGATTTAGGAACCCAAACAAGTTTGGGTCCCTTGTAATGAGAAAAGGGATGAATAAGAGCTTTTCTAGTCCATGCAGGTAACATACATTTTTTGTGGGTGGCACCTAGTTCTCTTCCAGTAGTCACCTTTTCAGCAAAAACTTTGTTTTTCTGAACAGACTGGACTCTGGGTTGGAAATTTTCCTTGAAAAGCCCATTGTTCCCACAATGTGTACAAAGCCAGTTATCAGGTATAATCACGTACTTGCAATGAGGTTTATAGGGAACTTTCTCCCTTTGAAACCCTATTCCCTTTTTGTTTCCACCATTATTAAAGTACTTGGCAGTAATAGCATCTGAGGACCAGGTCCACTTGAGTGATTTTTCAAGATTATTTTTTACTTTTTCCAAATCTGCTTGAAGCTATATTTTTCTCAAGCTCAAAACACAAACTAGTTTTCACAATATTCAGCTCATTTTCAAGTTTAATATATGCCTCACTAGCAACTTCCTTTCCTTTTTCAGAATTTCCAAGCCTAGATTCAACTTTAAGTCCCTCAATTGTTTCCTCTAGGCCTGCGATCACCGCTAGAAGATCATCTCTTTCTTGCTCAATAATGACAACTTTCTCCACTAAGGTATTATTTTCTTTACTAAAGTTCTCTATGGTTTCTTTCAAGTCAACACAACTACCATTAGACCATCTCTTTCATATTCTACACTAGCAATTTTTTCTGTTAGAACCTCCTTTTCATTTTTCAGATTTTCTATGGTTTCCTTCAGGTCAACTACACAAACCACTAAGTCATCTCTAGTCTGCTCAGTATCTCCTAACTTTATGGTTAATGCATCCTTATCACTCACAATACTATGATATGCATTAATCAATATATTAGATAATGACATGAGTTTCCTAGGAGAATAGGATTTCAGGTTCCTCTGAACATCCCTAAAATTTACCTCATCATTGTCATTATCTTCATCATCGTCTGAGTGAGCCATCAAAGAAAATATTGAATCATATTCATTTTCTTCACTTTCAACTTCCATCATGGAACTATCACCTGCATCATTTTCTTCTTCTGATTCACTGGTGGAGTCTCCCCATGCTGCGAGAGCTTGCTTCACAACATTGTCAGCTGCGTTTTTCCTTTTTAAGCGTTTGTTAGAAACTTGGTTCCTCTTGGCATCTTTATCATAGTTGTGCTTGAAATGTTCTTGTTTCAGAAGAGGGTAGTCCTTGATGAAATGCCTGGGCTTTCCACACTTATGACAGAGGTCATAATTCTTTGGTTTGCTGGAACTACCTATCTTTGATATACCTCCATTCCTTCGAACCATTTTCTGAAACCTTCTGGTAAGGTATGCCATATCGCTATCCTCCTCACTCGAATCATTGTTTTCAGTTGTGAGTACCAAGTTCTTATCCTTCTTTGATTTTTTTCTTTCACTATCTTTCTTTCTCTTCATCTCATATGTCTTCAGCTTCCTCCATAGTCAGTGTTTGCAGATCCTTGGCTTCAGTAATAGCGTTGACCTTAGTCTCCCAAGAGCTGGGTAAAACGCTAAGAACATTCCTCACAAGCTTGTTCCAGAGAATAATTTCACCAAGAGAGTGTAGCTCATTTATGATCGAGGTGAATCTATCATCCTTCATTTTAAAGAGTTCATACTCAGTGGTGGGCATGTCAATCTTGGACAGCTTTACTTGAGTGGTTCCCTCATGTGCTGTTTATAGAGCTTCCATATCTCCTTGGCTGATTGACAGGCTGAGATCCTATTATATTCATCAGGTCCTATACCGCACACCAAGATATTTTTGGCGTGAAAGTTCTTCTTTACAACTTTCCTGTCGCTGTCATTGTACTCTTTTCTGGTTTTTGGAACCGTTACAGCTGGTTCTCCTATCTTTTTTGTTGGGACATATGCACCATCGCAAATAACATCCCATAACTTGGAGTCTTCTGTCATTATGAAGTCATGCATTCGAGTTTTCCACCAGCCATAATATTGTCCGTTGAATCTTGGGGGCCTGTAAGTTGATTGTCCTTCCTCAAAGTTTGGTGGAGCAGCCATGGTGAGGATCTTTTCTAGGTGTTAACCTTTTAGAAAGAACCTTCTCTGATACCCTACACTGGTAGGATTTCAACTTTACTACTTGAGCAATATTTAGATTATAACCTATTGTAACCTAGGAATTAAACTCTTAATCCCTCACTAATTTGTAACACACCTATTACAAGCCACTTTGCAATCCACCTATTACAAAGACTTCAACTCATGACTAACTCTAGTCACGATACAAACTCTAAGGGTTTATGGTATTTGGAGGTTCCTAGTTAAAGCTTCTAAATAAGAAAGTTAGGAATTACAATGAAGTACAAAATATAAAGATACAAATCAACAAAGGACATACACAAGACTTGTTATCGAACTGGTCCGTAGTAGTGTTGCACTTTGTTCTTGATCCATTAGTGACTTCAATGCTCTATGATCAGATCTTCAATGCTTGAGTGATCTCACAAGTGTTCAAGTGATTTTTTGTTGTAATTATTCTTGTTAATATCCTTATGATGACATCACTTAGATGTTGAAACACTTCGTTGATAAAAATACCTTCCCAATGGGAAGTGACTGCTGCACTGTTTCTGCACTGTAACGTGTACAGTGCAGGCAGTCACTTTCCAACTGTAGAGTTAACTTTGTGCGACTGTCGGGATCAGGTCCCTAAGTAGATTGTTTTCTTTCTGAAGTCATACAACTCACATTAGCTTGAGTCCATTGATGGATAAATATACCAAGTGTGCATCAGATCCTTTATCTGGTTCTTGATAATAAGTTTGTTAGATAATCAAAACATAAATCTAAGATACTTTAATCCCATCAAAACAGATAGCAAAAATGGCCGCCCAGGATGCAATCCCATCTGAAATGAATGAAGGAACGATGAGGGCAGAGCTCTCGAGGGATCATGAGAAAAAGTGGTTTCAATAAGCATGTTGATCCTGTAGAGGCACCACAATTATCAGAGTACAATTTCAGTATCGACGCATCAGGTATTGTGTCAGTGATTGGGATAATAAAAGATACTAGATGGACCAGACCCATACAAACCGATCCTTCCCAAAGAAACCCTAATCTAATGTGCAAGTATTACGGTACGCATGACCACATAACCGAACATTGCAGACAATTGAGGGAGTAGGTAGCCCGTCTATTCAACGAGGGTCACCTTTGAGAGTTCTTAAGCGATTGAGCCAAAAACCATTTCAGAGAAAGGTACGCCAACAGGAAATACAAACAGGAAAAGCCACAACATGTGATCCATATGATCGTCGGTGTGGTCGATATTCAACAAGGGCCCGTGTTCAAACGCACTAAAGTATCCATTACAGGGGAAAATGGACCTGAGATTATGTGCCAGAAGGCACCGTATCATTCAATGATGAAGAAGCAGAAGGGATCCCTCAACCCTACAATGACGCTCTGGTGATTTCTATCCTTATAAATAAAATTCAGGTTAAGCGTGTGTTAATTGAACCAAGGAGCTCGACAAATATAATTTGTTATGTTGATCGAGTACCTACCCGAATGAAAGATATACCTGGGTACGGGGTTAACCTCCAAACTCACGAAAAAACTCATTAAATTTCTTATTGATAACATGGATTGTTTTTCTTGGTTCCACTTAGATATGACAGGGATCCCACCAAAGATAACACATCGATTGAGTCTGGACCTGGACCCAAAGTTCAGATCGGTAAAAGAAAATGGGAGGCCCCAATCCGAGGTAAAACATGCATTCATGAAGGACGAGGTAAATAAACTTCTCAAAATAGGATCCATTCGGGAAGTAAAATATCCCAAATGGTTAGCAAACGTAGTTGTAGTCCCTAAAAGGGGAAACAGACTTAGGATGAGCGTAGATTATAAAAACTTAAGCAAAGCATGTCCCAAAGACTCTTTTCCTCTGCCGTCCACGAGATCCTTAGTTTTCTCGACGCCTACTCCGGGCACAATCAAATTCAAATGAACTCAGAGGATCAGGAAATACTTCATTAATCTATAAATATGGAACATATTATTATAACGTAATTCCATTTTGACTAAAAAATGTTGGTGCTTTTTACCAACACCTAGTGAACAAGAAGGTTTGAAGAATAAATAGGTAAATAAATGGAGGTATATAGTGACAATATGCTAGTTAAGTCCCTGCGCGTAGAGGGACATTTAACACATTTGCAGGAAACCTTCAACATATTGAGAAAATACAACATGAAGCTCAATCCCGAGAAATGTGCTTTCGGGGTCGGTTCGGGCAAGTTCCTTGTCTTTATGGTGTCGAATCGGGGGATCGAAATCAGCCCCGATAAAATAAAGGCAATCGAAGACATCACAGTCGTGGATAGCGTTAAGGACGTTCAAAGATTAACAGGGCGGATAGATGCCTTGGGCCGGTTTATCTCGAGGTCTTCAGATCAAAGTCATAGGTTCTTCTCACTGCTCAAATAGAAGAACAATATCTCTTGGACCCCGGAATGCCAACAGGCGTTGGAAGAGTTAAAACGGTATCTCTCGATCCCACCATTGCTTCATACCCCGAAGAGGACGAGCAACTCTACTTACATCTAGCAGTCTCGAAAGTCGTGGAAAGTGGGGTCTTAGTTCGAGAAGAGCAAGGTACAAAATTTCCAGTTTACTATGTTTGTCGAACTTTAGGTGAGGCCAAGACCCGATACCCACACTTAGAAAAATTAGATCTTGCTTTAATGAGCGTATCTAGGAAATTAAAACTATATTTCCAGTGTCACCCAATTTGTGTGGTGACCACTTATCCTCTTCGTATTGTTTTACACAAACCCGAACTCTCGGGCCGATTATCCAAGTGGGCCGTCGAAATCAGTGGGTATGATATCGAATATCAACCCCGAACGACCATCAAGTCTCAAATCATAGCTGACTTCGTGGCCGGCTTCACGCCATCCATCGTACCCAAGGTCGAAAAGGAACTTTTGTTAAAATCAGGTATATCATCGCGTGTGTGGACCCTTTTCACAGACGGCACTTCGAAGCCGCCCACAGGCAATACAATTAGGAAAAATATCAAAATTTCTAAGTGGACTAAAAACTAGGCCGAATATTAGGCCATGATCGCATGCCTCGAACTGGCTAAAAGCTTGGGAGCAGAGGTCATCGAGGCCAAATTTGACTCCATACTGGTGGTAAACCAAGTCAACAGAACCTTCGAGGTTTGAGAATATCGAATGCAGATGTACTTGGATAAATTGCAGGTAAAGTTACATAGGTTTAAAGAATGGACCCTACAACATGTATCTCGAGAACAAAACAGTGAGGCAGATGCCCTTGCAAAGTTGGGGTCATCAGTCGAAGACAATGAAATCAGCTCGGGGACTCTCATACAACTTTCGAAGTCAGTGATCAAAGAAGGCCATGCCGAAATAACCTCCACAAGCCTATCCTGGGATTGGAGGAATAAATACATCGAGTATTTGAAAAACAGGAAACCCCCATCGGACCCTAAGGAATCGAGGGCTCTAAGAACGAAGGTTGCACGATTCACTCTGGTCGAAGATGGAACTTTATACAGAAGGATGTTCGATGGACCGTTGGCAGTATGTTTGGGACCGGGAGACACTGACTATGTCCTACGAGAAATTCACGAGGGTACTTCTGGACACTATTTCAGTTGCCGAATCACTGGTTCATAAAGTCATCAGAGCGGGATATTATTGGGCCAATATGGAAAAAGATACTAAGAAATTCGTTTGAAAATGCGACAAGTGCCAAAGGCATGCGCCGATGAACCACCAGCCCGGAGAGCAACTTCATTCAGTCTTATCCCCATGGCCGTTCATGAAATGGGGAATGGACATCGTCGGCCCTCTACCATCGGCCCCAGGTAAAACCAAATTCATTTTATTTATGACTGACTATTTCTGTAAATGGGTTGAAGCACATGACTTCGAGAAGTCAAAGAAAAAGAAGTTATAGACTTCATTTGGGATCACATCATATGCCGGTTCAGGGTACCTGCCAAAATCGTATGTGACAATAGAAAACAATTCATTGGCAGAAAGATAACAAAGTTTCTTGAAGATCAAAAAATAAAAATGATCTTATCAACGACGTACCATCCTAGCGGGAACGTACATGCCGAGTCAACAAACAAGACCATGAATCTAAAGAAAAGATTGAACGATGCTAAAGGAAAATGGAGAGAAATTTCTTCCGAAGTCCTTTGGGCATATCGAACAACGTCGAAATCTTGTATGGGGGCAACGCCGTTCTCCTTAGTATATGGTGCCGAAGCCCTGATCTCGGTTCAATACACAATGAAAGAATTAAATCACGAGGCTATGAACAGAAGCCTCAAATTACTAGATGAAAAATGGGAATCCTCCCTTGTCCGAATGGCCGCACAAAAGCAGCGCCTCAAAAAGTACTACAATCGAAGAGCCAATCTTCGCCACTTCAGAATCGTGGACTTAGTTGTGAGAAAAGCCACCCTCAATACTCGAGACCCAAATAAAGGAAAACTAGGCTCAAATTGGTAAGGACCGTATCAGGTCCTCGATATCATCGGAAAGGGATCACATAAGCTTGGCACGATGGACGGCGAACAACTACCAAATAATTGGAACATATCACTTCTCAAACGATGTTATTGTTAAGGTATGACTTTCTCCTTTTTCATTTATGTTTTATGCTAACTTGTTGCAGGTTTTCAACAAAAGGCATCGAAGTTTCCTCCAAGCATGAAGTCCTTAGATCCTGAAAGCATGTGTTGCACTCTTTTTCCCTTCGACCAGTTTTTGTCCCAATGGGTTTTTTCGGCAAGGTTATTAACGAGGCAACCATTGTTCGTGCTAACTTAGAGTATCCGAGGTTTCTTTACAATCAACCTCGAATACTGAGGGGAATCACCCTTGGATATTATATCTTAAAGGAAAATACTTCGTGTTAACAGGGTCTCGATAGGTAAATTTTGTAAAGGGTGAAACGATTTAATGAACTGTGTCCATGTAGATTACTCGATCCCTAGTGGAAAATCATGTACGCATGTATGATCTATCGAAAGAAGTAATTTTTCCTCACTAGAAGTATTATAGGCCAAGGCCACCCTACTCGGGGACTAACACTTTGAACAAGTTCGAAGTGTAATTGGCAAAATATGGCAAAGAGGCAGATCCTAGGGCTACGACCAAACTAACGTGGTTCAAAGACATCTGAATTCCGCAATAAAAACTGGCCTTCAAATTCTTTTATAAACCGGTTAAAAAGTCTACCCTCGGCAAAATAACAAAAGGGCTTCGATAACATCAGCCCTCGAAAAACCTTAAGGGTTACCGAAATATTCTAACCTTCGAACAATTTAGTACAAACTTGTGCTAGGCACAAAAAAGAAAAGGGTTTCGATAACATTAAACCTCGAAAAAACCCCACGGGTACAGACTTTCTTTGTGTTAAGGCATAACAAATTCTTATATGATTAAACTTTTTAAGACGAAACGAGAAAAAGCCACTTTTCTGAGGCCATATTGGCCCGATCCAAGAGACGAAGGGCCATTATATTTTTTGAGTTCGAGAGTTCATCCTCGCTCAACTAAAACCTAAGGGTTTTACAACTTCGAGTTCAATCAAGTGCTCACTCGACCGCAAAGACTGTATTAGTCTGACTTTGGCCAAGTCGCCTAAGTTCTCCAAACAAATTTTCACAAGGCATAAAGCGAATCAAAATTTTCACAGGTCAAAAATTTAGACAAAGTCAAAAAGGAAATATTTTATATATAAACGAGGGTATTTACAAAGGACCAACCAGGGTCCTAAACAAAAAGAAAGAAAAAATACAAAAACCCCTAGCGTTTCTCGGGGGCAGCTCCTTCTTCGAGGGGAGCTTCTTCCTCGGGATCCTCATCATCCTCGGACCCACTATTGCTGCCATCATCATCATCATCGCCATCATCGTCGTCATCAGAAGAAGCCAATGGTTTAGCTTCAGCTTCATCCTCTTTTGCCTTCGCTATATCTTCGGTAAGATCGAAACCTGGAACGTGGATTTCCTCGAGGGTCTCCCTCCGAGATTGGCATTTAGCTAGTTCAGAAATCTAATGAGCTCGAGTTTGAGTAGTATCGGTAGCCTCCCTGACTTGGACTTGAGTGACCTCAACATTGTCCCGGTAAATGGCCACCATATTATCAGACTCGGCTTTTGCTTTTTCGGCCTTAGCCTGGGCCTTTGCAAGGTCAGAAGCCAACTGAGCCTTGAGCTCCTCTATCTTCTTCGCCTGAAAAGAGTTCTTTTCCTTCATACCTCGAAGCTGGGCTTTGGCCGATGATAACCGGGCTAGAGCAGTCTCTTTCTCTACAGCAAGGCGGTCCATTCCTTCTTTCCAACCGTAGGATTCCGCCTTCACTTGATTGACCTCCTAACGAAGAAGATCGATCTTCTCAATCTTTTGCTGCAGCTGCGACATCGAAACATTAGCCTCCTTTCCCGAATCAAGTCCATGAATTTTCAAGTGTATCATTACCTGATCAATCAGCTCGGTCTGCTCCTTGTGAGACTTAGCTAGTTCGGCTCAGAGGTCTTAAATCTCTTCATCCTTTTTCCCGTAGTGGAGTTTGAGGGCATTCCTCTTCTCTGAAAGCCTTTGGAGATCGGCCTCATACTGGCTCAGTTCAGCCCGAGACTTGGAGAAAGCCTGTATGGAAAAAGAAGGGAGTTAGACAAAAAATAGAAGAATACGACATGAGCAAAAGAATTAAAACTTACCTGGTTCAGATGTCGTTGGGCCTCTTCAAAGAGGCTGGATGCGTTATTCAGGCCGGAAGCATCCTCGACCCTGGAAAAGCAATCTCGGAAGGGATCCTCCCCACCAGGGACTCCGCCTACTTCGGGGGTCCTCAAAGCCTTAGCATCTCGTATCACTTCTTCGGAAAAGGTAGGGAGATTTGGCGAATGACCTATTATCACTGCCCCAAGTAAGTCACTTGGGGCGTTCTTTTCGACTCAAGGGGTTTCAAGACCAACCCCCTCAGACATGCTTGCCGTTTGACGGGGAGCAACCTCGATCTTTAGAGATTCGGGAACTTTGCCCGAATCCTTCTCCAAGGCCTCCTCAGCACGAGGCGGTGCCTCGCCAACCGCCACAGATTCGGCGACCTTGAATGCCTCAATGTTTTTTTCTCGCTCGAGTCACAAGCACCGAGCCACCATCTTGATCTTATTCTTCTTCCTCCCTTAGATCCTGAACTACACGGGGAGGGTGGGAAGTAGTATCTATCCTCGATTTGCTAATCGAGCTCTTTTTCTTTTTGGGCTTTGGGACCTCGGGGGTCGAGGCCCTTTTTCTCTTGTTATCTTTCGCCAGTTTCGAAACCAGATCCTCTTCCTCTTCCTCACCAGATGGAGGCCTCATGGCCGCATCCTTGCTAAGACCTACACAAAAGGAAATTGGATAAGTATAAAAAGATGTTATCAAATCATCATATATGTAAAAAAAAAAGGAAGCTTACCATGGTTCTTTGCCTCCCATTGGTCTTTTGCCAAATCGCGCCAACAACCCTCAGCGTAGGTGGAGGTCGAGGCCAACTTTCGGACTAGCTCTCAAGGTCGGGGATCACACGAGGTATCCAAGAAACCGCTGCATGATGAAAGAAGGCATTAATAGAGAAGAGGAACGAAATGAAGCATGGAAATTAACAAGTGAAGTAATACTTACACTTTGTGTTCAATTTCTCAGGAAATGGCATCTTCTCCACCAGGATGAGGTCAGAGGTCTTCACTCAAACAAATTTGCCCATACATACTCAATCTTTGTCCTCGTCGATGCTCGAGAACAATACCTTGGTTTCCCGACATTGGAGTTAGATTAACCCTCGAAAGATACGAGGCTTTCACAACTTGATGAGGTGATCGAGGGTGAATGGCATCCCCCTTGTGAAGAATCAAAGAATGATGACTATTCGCCAAAAGGAAGGATGGATTTGGCCTAAGGTCACTTGGTATTGACGGCAGAAGTCAATGATGACAAGGTCGAGAGGGCCCAACGTGAAAGGTTAGGTGTAAACACTCATGTACCCTTCCACGTGGGTAGTAATGCTTTCTTCAAAGGATGGAATTGCTATCACTTTATCCATTAGTTGCAGTCCCTCTTAATCTGCTCGAGGTACCCCCACAGTTATCGAGTAGATGTACCCCGACACATGCTCGCATCGACTAGGGACTGAGGGAGGTTTCTCAGTCTTAAAATCGGATTTAAGAATACACGGGCCAGGAACACACTCCTCAGGAGCAGATCCACAGGCGTTTTGTTGCCGGCCGGCCGTGAGGAAGAGAAAGAAGAGGATTTCTCCTTTTGGGGAACTGTTTTAGATGTTTTCGCCATGAGTTTAAAGAAGGAAGAAGGTGATAAGACATGGTGTTTGACAATTGACGGTGAAACCTAAAGATTAGTAGAAGGGAAGAACTTGGGAGAGGTAAAAACATAGAAAATTGGAAGAAAGTGAAAGTAAAGTTTGATTCAATGAGGAGAAGGCCTATTTATGGATTTACGGTGACGATTCAACAATGCTAGTGGCCGACCACCAACTGAAGCTCATTAATGATTTTGGGGACTGTACCGACGGGACGTTTCAGTCACTTCCATCGCTTACTTCACGGGGATGATGTTAAAATTGCCGAGGTCCAAAAAATCGAAGGCTCAATTTGTTTCTTGTCATTACACTCCAAAAAACGAGGGGACTATCTGTTTATGGTTGAAATCGGAGCCATCCGATTTTACTATTTGATCGAGATCAAAATGTTGCATCGAAGGTCGACTTCCATTAAATCACGAAGGTGAGGCATCGAGTTCGTGATCGAAGTATCTTTCGGGATCGAGGTTGGTAATAATTGAAGCCAAAAGAGATAGGCCCGGGTGACATCGGAGATGGAATAATAACGGAAGAGTGAGATATCCGTGATTGGTCGAGGATCACGACATAAATCTCGGAACGGATCAAATCAGAAGCGGTTAATTAGCTAATTACTTGATTTCCTTCTGTAAATAGAATTATACTATACGCAGAATTCCTCTGCTATATAAAGGGGAATTCTAATTATTTGTAAGGCATCACTATTCATTGAAATTATAGCAATACAATCATCTCTTTCTCACTTACATTATTGTTCATCAGTTTACTCTATTTTCCTACTGTTCTTATACTTATCAGTTCGAGAGTACTTCGACTC
Organism: Nicotiana knightiana; assembly: GCA_005239525.1. Lineage (NCBI taxonomy): Eukaryota > Viridiplantae > Streptophyta > Magnoliopsida > Solanales > Solanaceae > Nicotiana > Nicotiana knightiana. Next base: position 99,982 of record ML416449.1, on the reverse strand, counting down.
GAGGGCTGAAGCTCTGTTCAAACACTGGTTTGCTTTATTTACAATTCAATTTTGTCATTCATATTCATATTTATCAATTGGTGTTGAGTGAAATCACATCTCCTTAAAACCACGATAGAAGTTTAATTGTTATCCAAATTCTAGGGTAAACACATGTAGCACAGTTAGTCTTACACGTACACACTAGTTTTTATCATCCATTACCATAATGTTTCTAAGCTAGTGGAAAGTATAACAATAAAATTCAAGAAGAAAGAAAGTTCCCTAAGCTAATGAAGACTGCGAATTCCACTTCTTTTTTAATCGGAATTGTACCTAAATTAGTGCACATACGTAATATACCTGCAGTGGTAGTGGAATGAATGTATAAGCTTTGGGCCAAATGTGACTCATGAAAAAAGAGATAAAATCGTCACCATCTTATTTTATTGTGGCAACTCTTAACATTACTCTCGTGCAAGTAAATCCTAATTACCAGATGAGTTTATAGTCTGAGTGGAAAAGATTTTTCACATTGTTAGTTCATTAGAATAGTAATTACAGGTCCATGCAAAGTGAGACTAGTAACACTGAAATATGTCAATATTGTAAAAGAAAAGAAATATTGGATTACCAGTTTTATATTTTCGAGCAAGCTGTCTATCACTTCTAAGAGCCACATTCATTAAGTCTAAATAAAAGCAAGCTTATCATGTTGCTCTATAAGATATCAGTCACTATTACATGCCTAATTATGGAAACACAGCTAATTAATGATTTATAATAAGTTTAATTTAAAAAATTATAGAGCGGTCAATCCTTTTTAAGCAAAGTAAATCTGATACGTAATTGGAAGTTGAGCAATCAATTCAGCCCGATTATTCTAGATTTTACCTTAGGAGAGAGACCCCAACTGACACGAATAAATATATATTAATATCAGTGAAGAGACAAAAGAAATGAGTAATGAATGCGTCAACGTTTACTTGCTACAGTAAGCCACGACCCAAAGCAAAAAAGAAGCTTTTACTAATACTAAGCTTGCTATATAAATATGCCTTCTAGGGTTAGGGTTTTCCAATGGAAAAATATTACGACATACTGTAGCTAGCTGAGAAATTTCTGCCATACATCTACAATCTCTCTTTTCAAACTAAAGGGATGACAAAACGTCAAGTGATTTTGATGAAGGATGACTTTTCAGACGACGATTCAACAAATTCATCATTTACTATTAGGACAGTGAGATATAGAGAGTGCCAAAAAAATCATGCAGCAAGTGTTGGTGGATACGCGGTTGATGGGTGTCGGGAGTTCATGCCATGTGGCGAGGAAGAAACTCCTGGCGCCCTTACTTGTGCAGCCTGTGGCTGCCACCGTAATTTTCATCGACGGGAAGTGGAAACTGAAGTTGCTTGTGACTGTTCCTTCCCGACTTAAAAAAGTAAGTTTAACTTCTTTGCACTGACAATGTGCTGGTATATGGTTGGAACATGTAAGATGCCCTTGGGGATGTTTTTATAGAAGTGAGGTTGTTTAGGAACCAAGGGAAGGCTTGTTTCTTTTTCTTTTGTTTGATGTTCCATTTTAGTCGTGTTTATATAAGTGATAGTGAGAATGTTTGTAATGATTTGCATGGTTGATTGTTAAGAGTGAACGATATTTTCTATGATAATTACATGTTTGGGGAGAAAAGATGTGGTGCTCTTCGACAAGACATTATATGGTCTGATTTTTCAAGTTTTGTGCAAGGACTTTTTAGGCTTATATGTCGTTGCTTGCTTTCGTTAGTTTCAAATTTTTTACCTAATAGTGTAAAAACTAATGTATTATGCATAAGGACTTCGTGAAGAATTAAATACTAGGCACTTTTTTTTTTTTAACTAGCAGTTTGCTCCAAGCTAAAAATGTTTCTATACCTGTGGCAGACACTAAAGAAATCAGTTAGAGAAGCGATGTTGCTGAAAAGGCCTGAGCTTATTTGTAAGAGCCCAATCCGCTAGTGATATTGTCGGCTTTGGGCCTAGGTTTCATGGTTTTAAAATGTGTAACTAGGGTTTAAGACTTGTTAACTTATATACCCAGCACCCCTAGTGTATTTTACCGATGTGTGACTCTGTCTAAAGTCTAGGATGTAACATACACCCCCTCTTATGGACTCAGAGTCCTCGTTGAGGTTTGCCCCACCGCGTGAGATTCCATTGGCATGGCTGACAAAAGAGTGTCTCTAATACCATTTATAATAACCCAGCCCGCCAGTGATATTGTCTACTTTGAGCATAGGCCCTCACGGATTTAAAATATGTCACTAGGGTTTAAGATTTGTAAACTTATATACCCAGCATCACTCTTGTGTTTTGCTGATTTGAGACTCTATTCAATGTTTGGGACGTTACATTATTGGTCAAGAAGAAAGGACCGACATATACTTCTTTCACTTTAACCATAGTTAAATAGTGTATACTCACCTGAATTCATAATTTAACAGTGATAAATTAAGGCAGATTGGTTTAAACACTGAATAAGTAAGTTACATGTTTGTCACATAAATGATTTTAGTTGCACTTTTATTTTAATCTTATTGGAGAACTAATCATCCAAAAAAAAAAAAAAAAAAAAAAAAAGACATCCTTATGTTCAAGATGGCCGGCTATGATACATTTTATGTATAATTAACCCTAATGGTCTACAAAAAGAAAAACCTTATATGTATTGGTATACGAGCTTCTATTTATGACGTTACGTAGCATTTCATTTCATGATAAAAGACTTAATTATAAGAAGCATAGGTTCAGTATCTGTCAAGGTTTTGATGCCCGATATGTGACTAATAAAATGTTGCTCTGGTGGTGGTCTGTCTTGTCCTTTCAGTTCTTTTGGTCAGTTAATATATTGATTGCTAACTGAAGTGCTAGGGATGGAATACTGGAAAAAGTATCCCTTACTTTAGGTTAACCTTAGTTCTCCTTTCAAAATTTCTATCCTTAGTTGTAAGGCATTCTTCCATAAGTGAAATTTAGTAAACAAGGAACATTCACTAACCTTTTATCATCCTTGGAATACTAACTATAGTTTATATTATATTATTTAATGGAACTAAGTGATTGCCAATCTAAAGGGAGTAAAAGAAGATGGAAAAAGTTTGACTGATAAAGCTCTGGGAGGTGGAGGCAATCAAGTGCCTACAAAACAGAAAGAGGAGATTGCCAAAAAGATTTAACTTTTCTAGCTCTACTACTACTACAAGCATGCACAATCATGCCATGCTTAGTAGGAGGGTTGAAATCCATTTATTCTTAACGAAATATCTCAAGTTCGAGATCTAGCAATAGAAAACCTCTTGATTATATATAAATTGCGATTTATCCCTATATCATTCGGTACGAATATGAATTAGTTGAGTCAATAAAGTCCTAATCCATACAAATCTGAATTAATTGAGTCTATGAGTTTCCGATAGCTAATAAAAGGACATGTGAGCTGGATAAGCACAAAAAAGTGTGTTCTCTCAATGTTAGGTATTATGGGAGGGGAGCAAGCTTTAGGTAAGTGTTAATTCTAATCAGGTATGTGTCAAATCTGTAATTGAAACAGCCTCGCAGGTGCGTGTTTTATGGATTTCCAGCACTTTCTTTCTGTGCCCAATTGACAGAATCTCCCAAAGCCTCAAAACCACTATGTGGTGACTATTAGAAAACCATGTTCTCCATTATCTGTATAGTAAATTATAGATATATATTTTCAGAAAAGAAGCATTTTGCTTCTTTATCTTTTATATGGTCTCTTTGCCCAACTATAACCCGATAGTTTCTGCTACATAACTGGCTGATCGTGAGAGGTGAGATTATTTGATGATATTAACTGTGTTACGGCCCAAAATCCCACCTTAAGGATTGTGATGGCACCTAATCTCTAAAATTAGGCAAGTCAATCTCTTACAACAGTTAAACCAATAAAACATGATATTAGGAAGCAAAGTTTTATATAAATGTGAAAATATAGGTGATACAAGCCAATACGGTGATAATCACAACAAATTCCCAATACTAGGTAGTACAGAGTCATGAGCTATAACTGAATACATAGAATTATCTCTAAATACAATATTATTCGGGTAGAGAGTTGACAGTATATGTGTAAGGAAAGGACTCCAAGGGTTTGCACTAACAAAATAGCTCTACATTGAATCCTTGCAATCAAAGAAGCTCACACGGCCCGGTCCACTATTTCCAACACCTGGATCTACACAAAAAATGTGCAGAAGTATAGTATGAATACACCACGGTTGGTACGAGCTAGTAAGTATGAATACTAACCTCATTGGAGCAGTGACAAGGTTAAAGTCAAGATACTCACTAATCAAATAGCCTGTGCTGAACATCAATATAAAGCTAACAACATGAAGCAAAATAAATAGATGGAAACAAAGAGTAATCATATGATAAAACAACAAAATAATCAAACACAGATAAAGTACAAGTGAAAGCAATTAAGGTTTCATGAGTCTAATATCCCACCTTAGGTAGTCGTGATGACAACTAGTCTACTAGGTAAACCTAACACACATTAACAATTTAACCTAAATAACTACTAAGATATTAAATTAAATTGATAAAATATCATAAAGTGGTACTACAGTCAAATAATTCCCAAAACAGTGAAATTGAGTCATAAGCTCTTAGAAATCTTTCAATAACATATTTTTTGATGTGAACCTAAACAGTAGAAAAGGCAATAGTAGAAGGTTACTTTGACGCATGCGAGCGTCAGCAGGTATACCTTGAATTCTCCGATATATCTGAGACAACTCACTAGCGTCCAACACGAGCTGAAGTACTTGGATCTGCAAAAAAATGCGCAGAAGCGTGGCATGATTATACCACAATGGTGTACAGTAAGTATCAAGCCTAACCTCGATAGAATAGTGATGAGGCCAGGTGATGACACCTACTAGACATAGAAACCTTAACAAAATATTAATATAATCTAATGACGGAAAGTAAAGAAATAAATGACAACGAACATGATGATTATGTAAGGCTAAAAATGGAAATTTAGGCAATAAAGTACAACAAGAAATGAACATCTGATAAAAATAACAAGTGATCAAATACAATTGAATACAAGTAAAACGAATGAAGGAAAGACAATAACCGTTCAAAACAACAAGGCTTTTCAACATAGAATTCACAACAAGAATCACAACTAAGGTACCACACCTCATATTCACATTTCACAAGTCACAATCACAATCTTCCGTGTAAGCCTTGCATTATTTTTTAAAATAATTTTTTCGAAATAGCTGCACGTACTTTAGCCCCCTTATCTCACCGCGTGGATTCAAGTGATTCCCTCACTAACAACACGCGTATCAATCTCACCTTATCTCTCCGCATGCGCTTCAATAGTGACCTTAATACCGCCACATGCACATCAATATCACAACACAAAATAAAATCGCGAGACACTTGCCCATATGCCTCAACATTGCCAAAATCAACAATACCAATATCATCACAACACATAACCTAAGTCTCAACCACAATATGTAAAGAAATCTCAATAATAACAAAATGAATGAGAAACAACTCAACAAGGAAAGATATTACAATCATCCACAACTTCACCCACAACGTCTTAATAGCTTTCACAACTACAACTTCAATGTCACGACCCCAATTTCACACCTTTGGAGGTCGTGATGGCACCTACTCTCTAAGACTAGGTAAGCTTAACATTCATTGATAGCTTAACAGAATTAACAACTAAGATAGTAAGATAATTCGATAAAACTTATAATGACTCCAAAACAGAACATCTGTAACATGATTCCCAAAATCGGTGGAACTAAGTCATAAGATCTACACAAATATACTGAAAATCCCTAGTTTAATGCTGCCTAAATAGAGAGTGTATAGTAGTAAAAGTAAGGATAGAAGGTGACTCTAAGGCCTGCAAGCGCCAAGCAGGTATACCTTGAAATCTGAAATGTGTGGTGAAATAACTGATTCCTAACTTGAGATGAAGTATCTAGATATGCACAAGAAAATATGCAGAAGCGTAGTATGAGTATACCACAATGGTACCCAATAAATATCAAGCCTAACCTCGGTAGAGTGGTGACGCGGCCAAATCTAGACACCTATAAGGATAAGGGAAACTGAACAAGGTATAGTATAGGTAAATAATGGAAGACGAGAAAAATAAATGATAATAAAGCAATTCAATAATGTAAGCTAACAACGAAATTTAAAGCAACAAAGGAAACATGGAGGGAACACGTGATAAGAACATCAAGAAATCAATATGGACAAATAAGTACAACAAATAAAGAGATAACACAAATATTCAACCAACAAGCCTCCTTAACATGAAATGTTCAACAAGAATGACAACTGATGTACCGTATCATATCCACTTTTCACAATCCAAAATCACAACCTTTCCTTATACCTTTTTGTGAGTCTTGCATTAAAATATTTTTGAAAATATTTTTTTTCGAAATAACAACACGCACATTAGCCCCCATATGTCGCTGCATGGCTTCAGGTAATTCCCTTACTAGCAACACGCACGTAGATCCCGCCTTATGCCTCCACATTCACATTAGCCCATATTATTATAGTACCGCATGTGATTCAATATCACAACACAATAAAAACTTGCACCACAAGTGCCTATATGCCACAACTTGCCAAAATCAATGATACCAAAATTACCACAACATATAGCATAGCCCACGGCTCAACCACAATGCGAACAAAAATCTCAATAAAAACAAAATGATTGAGTGTTACTCAACAAGTAAATATATCTCAATAATCAACAACTTCAAATAAGAATAACTGGATAATAAAGGAGGTAACATGTCCATAAGAGAGATAACAAAGTCAACTAAGGCATATAAGAGCATGTTTGGCAATAAGGGATAGACCATGTGATAAAAAGATCAAGTAAAGCATGTAAGAGTAATTTAATAATGGAAGATCGAAATTATATTTCAATTTCTAATTAAATGCATGGAAGAGTCTAAGAGTTTAAACCGATCAATATACCACATATAAGCCCGTGTACACACTCGTCACCTTATGTATACGTCTTTCATATAATCCAAATAACACAGATGCAAATTCAAGCCAAAATACTTACCTAAAATAGGCTAAATCAATCCCCTAATAAGACGTTTCCGCAAAAATACAACTCCGGATAGCTCAAATCTAGCCAATATAACTTAATACCATAATTTCAAGCCATAGAAAGCAATTTCGGATAATAAAGTTTCAATCTTTAAAGACAATCAAAAGTAAACTCAAAAAATTAAACCCCAGGCCTGCACCTCGGAACCCGACTAAACTTCGAAAATTCGGACACCCATTACGATATGAGTCCAACCATACTAAAATTATCCAATTCTGGCCTCAAATCCTCAATTTATAGTTTTGAAATTTTTTTCACAAAAATCCTCAAATTTTCCAACTCAAATCACTAATTAAATGATAAAAACAATTATGGAATCATGATTAATGAACAAAACCAAGTCAAAAATACATACCCCGATCCAATCCTTGAAAATCCCCTCCAAAATCACTAAAAACTGAGCTCTCTAACTCAAAATGTGGAAAATTAAATAAAACTCTCGATTCCACAGGTGGTCGCTTCTGCGACTCGGCATCTGCAAAAAATACATCGTAGATGAGGCTTTCACTAAAGATCAGGGAATTCTACTTGTGTGGACAAAACGCGCATCTTTGGAACCCTACGCGCTTATGTGAAAGGTGCGGTCCTAAGCCAATTGACCTAACTCCGCTTTTGCGGAAGAAAACCGCATCTGTGATTGCGCAGCTGCTCAAGAACCTCCGCACCTGCGTACCTAGCTCACCCAGTTCCATTTTTCATCTGCTACCAATGGTCCACTTCTGCGGTGCCGCACCTGCGACCATCCCCTCGAAGGTGCGATTGCACCAGAACTAAGCAGGCATCAAAATTCTTCAAGTTTCCAAATGAGTTCGAACTCAACCCGAATCACACTTGGGGCCCTAGGGACCCTGTCCGAATACCATCAAGTCGTAAAACACATAACCAATCTACTCAATGCCTTAGATCACATCAAACAACATCGAATCTACGAATCACACCCTAATTCAAGCATGTTGAATCAATAAGCATTCAACTTCTAAAACTAACTCCAAATCATATCACACCAATTCCGAATTTCAAATTTTGCATGCAAGCCCCAAATAACTCAACTGACCTATACCAAATCCCGAAATACCAATCCGAGCATGATATCAATAAAATCAACCCTAGGTCAAATCTATCCACCTTCCAACCTTCAATCTTCCAAATTTCACCGAAAATTCTTAAACCAACCTACAAACCTATCAATATCTGTACATAAGGCTAAGTCCAAAATTACTATACAAAGCTATCAGAACAATCAAAACTCCATTCTAGTGTCGTCTACACAAAAGTTAAACTCCAGTCAACTCTTTCAACATAAGCTTCCATATTTGACACTAAGTGTTCTAATTCATCCCGAAATTCACCCGAAACCAAACCAACCACCCAGGCAAGTCATATAAGTAAAATGAACATAGAGGAGGCACTACAAAAGCAAACAGGGAAAAAAATACTCAAAACTACTAGCCGAGACGTTACATTTTCCCCCTCTTAATATAAATGTTTGTCCTCAAATGAGTATAGAGACATACCTGATGTATACGGCTAAATTCGGAGAGCCTGATTTTACGATCATTTCGACGCTCAAAATGTTCGAAGGTTCAAAGTTTCGGCATCGAGGCAGTACACATCGAAGGTCCTCGACCTCGAGGAAGTACATATCGTAGATCCTCGGAATCGAGGCTGTATATATCGAAGGTGAACATGGAAAGGCAGAAAATTTCTAAGGGGCACGTGGTTAAAGCTGACAAGTTACACAAAATAGTACAAGCCCGTACCGTGGCATTAAATGGTTGTACCAGCCATATCTCTTTGCATTAATTATATATGTACTATGTTGAGATCCCCCCTCATATATAAAGGGGAACCTTGTCACTTTGTAAGATACATGATATTCAATACAAGAACAAGAACATCCTCTGTTCCCTAGCTAAAACATTCTCTACAACTGCTTCATTGATTTATTGCTTCTCATTTATTGTGTTCTTGAATTATTATTCATTTATTCCTTATTATTGATCATAAATAGGCCATTCTTAGGGAATTCAATACTGTTATATTGTTATCGACAACCCCCAGTCAAGCTCCTAGAGCTCGACCTCGAGGCCCTTCCGATCACCCTCGAGACCAGCCCATACGTTATCCGGTTTGCATAATCTCGTTTCCTTTTGCTCTTATTTATTTTTTCTCACTTCATATTCAGCATCTACTGCCTAAGCAATCAGTATTAAAATATATCATGTATTTTTGGAACCACATAATCAAATATAATTGTAATTACCATTTTCAAGGCAACCAGTTTGGCGCCCACCGTGGGGCTAAAAATAATAGTGATTGTTTTAGTGCCGGTTTTCTAAAAACACAAGTTATTCTTCACACTTTTTCTTATCCAAGAATCTTCAATTTCAGGTCAGAAAATTTTTACTCAATAAACGCACATGAAAACAACGGTCCTGAGGACCACAGAGAGAATGACACAGCTGCCTCAGGTGCCAGTGCGCCACCACAAAACCTTGAAGGGGCACCGGTGCAAATGCCTGCCGATGACGGATCACGCAATGCTCAACATGTCGATGTGAGCTCTCACACAGATGAGAGCGTTCTTGAAGGAGACCAGCGTGAAGCACAGGGAACCCCTGCCCAAAGGGAAAGGGAAGTTAGCCTTCATGTCATTTTTGAAATGTTGCAGGCACAACAGGTGGTTATTGCTCAGCTACAAATCCATCAGAGAACCCTGAGCACAACACCACCAGAAACGGCTCCTCGAATCGAACAAGCACCGGAAAGATCAAGCAATAATGGGTCAGCAGCCGACCCCACCATTATGAAGATGCTCGAAGATCTCTCAAAGAGGATTGAATCAAGCGAAAAGAAGATAGAAGCTAACGATAAAAAAATGGAGACCTACAACTCGAGGGTCGATCAGATCCCGAGCGCGCCCCCGATTTTAAAAGGCGTAGATTCAAAAAAGTTCATGCAAAAGACATTCCCATCAAGTGCAACTCCGATGCCTATCCCGAAGAAATTCAGAATTCCCGATCTTCCGAAGTACAGTGGAATATCGGGCCCCAATGAGCACATTACTGCCTACACTTGTGCTGTGAAAGGGAACGACCTGAGAGACAAAGAGATTGAATCTGTTCTATTGAAAAAGTTCGGAGAAACGCTATCCAAAGGGACCATGATGAGGTATCATAACCTGCCCCCAAATTCGATAGATTCGTTTGCCATGATGGCGGACTTCTTTGTGAAAATACATGTTGGTGCCATCAAGGTCGCTACATTGAAATATGATGTTTTCAAAATAAATCAAAGGGACAATGAGATGTTAAGAGAATTCATGTCCCGCTTTCAATTGGAATGAATGGAGTTACCACCGGTCTTCGAAGATTGGGCGGTACAAGCATTCACTCAGGGCTTGAATGAGCAAAGCTCGATGGCTTCGAAGCAGCTGAAGCAAAATTTAATCGAGTACCCCGCCATAGTTTGGGCGAATGTGCACAACAGGTATCAGTCGAAGATCAAGGTCGAGGACGACCAATTGGAAGACCCCTCGGGCTATGTGTATTCTATCAGAGTCTTAGCAAAGGAATCGAGTCCTCCAGAAAGAGAGCCAAGGACAAACAAAGAAAGGTATCAACCATACGTAGAAAATAATAGAAATATCCCGAGACGTAACGTGCCTCGAAGTGACCAAAGGATGGACCGATGACAGAATCCTCGGGGACTCTTGAACAAAGCAGGGTTTGACAGGCACACAGGGCCGGTGAAGGCACCCCGGCTATCTAAGTACAACTTCAACATCGATGTTTCAGAAATCATATCTGCCGTAAGTAAGATCAGGGATACCAGGTGGACGAGACCCGTGCTATCAGATCCTTCACAGAGGAACCCCAACATGATATGTGAATACCACGATACCCACGGTCATAGGACCAAAGATTGCAGACAGCTTTGAGAAGAGGTAGCCCGATTAATCAGCAAAGGGCACCTTCGAGAATTCCTCAGCGACCGAGCTAAAAACCAATTTCGGGAAAAAAAGGCAAACAAGAAATATGAAGCGGAAGAACAACGACATGTCATCTGCATGATTATTGGTGGGGTCGACGTCCCTCAGGGACCCATTTTTAAGGAAACAGAAGTATCCAACACCAGGGAAAGCGAACTCTGAGCTACATACCTAAAGACGACCTTTCATTCAGCGAAGATGACACCGGGACCTTATCCCAACCTCATAATGACGCACTGGTAATTTCTTTTCTTTTCAAAATAAATTTCAAATTAAGCGTGTGCTTGTGGATCCAAGTAGCTCGGCCAACATAATTCGGTCGAGGGTGGTAGAGCAACTTGGGTTGCTCGACAAGATTGTACCCGCCTCTCGAGTCCTCAATGGATTCAACATGGCAAGCAAAACAATGAAAGGGGAAATCATCCTCCCAGTCAATGTGGCCTGCACAATTCAGGATACCAAGTTTCACATCATCAAATGTGACATGAGGTACAATGTATTGTTGGAAGGCCATGGATTCACAATATGAGGGCGGTTCCATCAACCCTTCATCAAGTGATGAAGTTTCCTATGAAGGATGGAGTAAAAACAGTATACGGAGAGCAACACGCGGCGAAAGAAATGTTCATAGTGCACGATGTGGCACCGAAACCTTCTACATTGAAGGAGCCAAAAACTACATCCTAATAGGAACAAATAAAGGACCGTGCCGCATCCTCGGAACAAATAACCAAATCATATCAAGGCTCGAGCACCATCGCAGCTAAGGTATGACTCTATCCTTTTTTCTTTCACACTTTACACTAACCTACGTGCAGGTGTTCAATTGAAAGGAGTCGAAGCACCCCCCCATCTCGAAGGCCTTAGGTTTTAAAGCATATGTTGTGCTCTTTTTCCCTCACAACAGGTTTTATCCCAAAAGGGTTTTACCGGCGAGGTTTTTAACGAGGCAACATCCATATGCTACATAAGGAGCACTCACCAAGTATTCAAGGCTTCTCTTCGATCAACCTCGAATACTTAGGGGCATACCCTCAGGAGATCACTGGAATATGCCAAAGAGGGTCTCGACAGGATAATGATGTATCAGACCAAACGATCGAATGAACCGTGTCCGCATAGAATAATGGAACCCTCGATGGTAAAAACATGTATACTTGTACCAATTAATCAGAGAAGTACCTTATATCATTGAAACATTTCACACATCAAAGAAGTTTGCTATTTTCAAAAAAGACGGCCCCATGGCCAAAAATTATCAAGCACTCAGGAACTACCCTCGACAGTCACTCCATCGAGTCGCCAAAAAATTGAAGCCATAAGACGTTAGGGCCAGAAACTTCAAGCTCATAAGCCCTCCTCGAGGCAATATCAACTCTGACTCAAGAACTGTGCCCGACTGTCGGCTCATCGACCTATCTAAGTCAAAGCATAATACCTCAGGCAGACAACTTCAAAATCGTAAGCCCTCCACGAGGAAACATCAAAACTGTAATACCTCAAGCAAGGTCGTACTGAACTAAAGCGTAAGAGCCCAAGTCGCTAGCTAGTTGTATCGATCTAAAGTGTGAGAGCCCAAGTCTCCAGCTAGTCGTATCGACCTTACGCGTAAGAGCCCAAGTCAACCCAAAGCATAAACCCTATATCAAAGTCAAGGCTATATATCAAACTTGTAAGACCCAAAAGGCATACCCTTGATATAGACGCCGTGGTTATCTCACTCAGGGACTAAAAGGTTACGGCCAAATACAATGACCACCGTCATAAGGCTCCGACCAAACTAACGCGACTCAGAGACATCCGACTGTTGCCATAAAATGACAAGCCTCCAGTTACTTTGAAAAACTTCAAAAATAATCGGTTAAAGGTCGTACCGACCTAAAGCGTAAAAGCCCAAGTCGCTAGCTACATAGAAGGTCGTACCGACCTAAAGCATAAGAGCCCAAGTCACCAGCTAGTCGTATCGACCTTACGCGTAAGAGCCCAAGTCGCCAGCTACAGGTCATACTAACCCAAAGCGCCTCAGGGCTGATTTGAAAACATGAGGGCCGTTGAGCTCGAGTCGAAACCCGATTCGGAGACTAAGCCCAATACGGTTAACTAAAGCGCCTCAGGGCCAAAAAAGCGTAAGATCCCAAGTCTCCCGCTACATTAAAGGTCGTACCGACGTTACGCGTAATAGCCCAAGTCACCAGCTACAGGTCATACCGACCCAAAGCGCCTCAGGGCCGATTTAAGAACCTGAGGGCCATTGAGCTCGAGTCTAAACCCGACTCGGAGACTAAGCCCGAAATGGTTAACAAAAGCGCCTCAGGGACAAAAAGCGTAAAAGCCCAAGTCGCCAGCTACACCGAAGGTCATACCGACCTAAAGCGTAAGAGCCCGAGTCGCCAACTTAAAAAGCCTCGGGGCCGATTTATTACCCCAAGGGTTTTATCTAAAAGTCCAAATCATCGGGCTAACTATCAACAAGCAATTCAAACCAAAGAATCTTTCATATATGTATGTGCATTACAAATACATATTTATAACACTCTCACAGAAGTTTTAGTGAAATAACAAAGCAGAAAATCTAGTTTACTCTCGGGACCAGCTCCCTCAAAGGCCCCTTGGACCAGCTCCCACGGGGGCCTTCCAATATCAGTATCAGCTCAAGAAGAAAGGAAAACCTTAGCGTCGATCTTGTCCGCCTCATCCTGCTTTATCTCTTCTGAGAGGTCAAAGCCCCTAGCATGTATCTCTTCGAGGGTCTCCCTCCGAGACTTGCATCGGGCATGCTCATTGCTTCTTCTCTTTCTGTCGAAAGCTCCTCTCAGCTCAGCCCGAGCATTGTTGGCGTCTTTCAAGTAAACGACCACCTTCTTATCGTCCTTCGCTCGAACTTCTTCAGCTTCTGCCCGACCGTCCACAACCTCGGCCTTCATATTTAGAAGATCAGCCTCGAGCTTGAAAATCCTGCTCGACTGAATTGAGCTATCTTCTCGGGCATTGCAAAGTTGTATCTCGAGGGCAGCAGCCTTGGTTAAAGAATTCCTTTGGGCCGCAACATGTATGCTTACCTGCACCGTCAACGCTTGGCATTCAGATCTAACTTGACCGACCTCGCCCCAAAGGCGCTCCAACGCTTCCGTCTTTCCTTGGAACTGAAGAACCAAAGCATTAGTGCCCAAAAGCGAGAAAGGAAGCACCTACCCCTTCAGGGTAAGGGTTACCTGACGCTCGAGATTGCCTTCACAAATCCGGCTCTGATGCATATCCACCCGAAGATGTATCAACTCTTTTGTCTTATCATTACAAAGAAGCTTGAGAGATTTTTTCTTTCCCAGACCTTCCCGCAACCGGGTCTCACAGCGAAGCAGCTCAGGCATGAGTTTGTCAAAAGCCTACGAAAGAGAAACTTCAGTTCAATGAATGAGGATTCATACCTAAAAATCCAGCAAGGCCGATCGAAACTTACACCGGAACAGAGCCGCTGTGCCTCCTTAAAAATTGAGCATGCAGCTACTGGCCTGGCCCCTTAGTTGAACCGCTCTCAATAGGGGTATGCCCGCTTGAAACCTCACTTGGCCCGTGCGGCCCCTGGACCCGAGCACCTCTCGAAGTACCTTTGAGGGCAGAAGTGGACGATGGTAGAGGACTCTTGCTCTTTCTCTCTCAAGGAACCTCTGATGCCTCGGAAGGGCTCCCAGCTCGAGCCATGTACAATGAATCATCCTCACGAGGAGAGTTAATGTCCGTAGAATGACCAACATACATAAAAATCTCCTTAGCAACGGCATCTCCTTTATGCCTCAGAGAAGCCCCGCCTCATCGAGAATGTCCTCATCTATAGAGGATCTTTTTCGATTATTGTCCTCCCTCGGGATTTCCCTCTCCTCGAAGGGGCACGACCTCATTTTGAAAAACCCACCAACACCTGCGGTCACAGAGTTAATACACACAAAAGGAAACATTCATCAAAAGGGATACCACACGACTCATACCGTGGTGCTTTTCTTCCCATCTGCCCTTCTAGAGATCACGCCACTTGCGCTCGTAATATGTTGAGGAAGCTGCCAACCTCCAAGTCCAGTCCGCAAGATAGGGGACCTTCCTAGGCACCCATGGGACCACTGAAAAAGAGAAAAAGAGACACTCTTATAAATCGGTAAAGACAAAATACACTAAGGCACGATGTAACACTTACGTTTGAAGTTCCATTTTTTAGGAAAAAGAAGGAACTCCGTTGGAATGATATTGATGGTCCTCACTCGAACAAATCGACTCATTCATTCTCCATTTTTGTCCTCGTCATCGATGGAAATGAAGGGCCTGGTGGACATGCGTCGTAACGCAATCAGGCCTCGACAATGCTGGGTCCGATTTAACCTAATAAGGTGGCCGAGGGTAAACTTGAGCTCAGACTTTTGGTGAAATACCTCATCATCAGCACTATCCGCCAAAATAACGGATGAATCTGTGCCAGGGTGACTCTATACCTTTTGCAGAATTCAAGCACAAGTCGGTCGAGGGGGCCTAATGTAAATGGGTACGTATACACGGTCAAGAATCCCTCTACAGAAGTCATGAAGTTCTCTTCTCGAGAAGGTATCTGCAACATCACACCCCCCGGCTACAGTCTCTCCTCATAGCCTCGAGGTGGTTTTCTTCTATTGAAGCATGCTCTCGATGGCCCGGGGCATCAAAAGGTTTCTCTAATGTAAAGTTTTTCGTCAGAGTGAAGGATACGAGGTCAGCTCACCATACGCCGGTGGTGTGCCACCGGCCAGGCTAAGAGGAGAGGAAGAATTCCCCTCTTCTTGGTGAACAGATTCGAGCAAGGCAGCCATATCTACTCGAGCAGAGGTGAATAAGAAGGAATGAAAGCAGTTTTCGCAAAAATGGGAAAGGGATGAGAAAGTTGAAAGAAAAGCTGAAAATTTTGCAAAAGTGCAAGAGTTGGAATGAAGGAGAAGAAAGAATATTTATAGAACAAAAGGTGGCTAACCAACTACTTTGAAGGCCATTCAATTTCTGACAAAGTCGTCATAACATTTGGGGAAGTGTACCGGTGGGGCCACCTCGGTCACTTCACGGTCATGTCACGTAAATGATACCGTCATAGGGGGTTTGAGGAATCAATGCTCGCATGCCTACCTAGCCTCGAGAAGGTATCCGATCTCGAGGGGATCTACTATTGCAAGTACGAGTTCCAAGGAAGCTAAGAATCGAAGCATACTAGTCAAATTGTTGCGTAAAGATTACGGAACAAAGTTTGTACAAAATGTGACAAAAGATATTCTATTTAAAAAATTATATTTACAAAAGTGTTCTTTACAAAAGTTCCCCCAACGGGTCCCATATACCGAAAAAGAAAAATCAAAAATAGGAGGAAAATCTACTCTTCGCCACCGCTCCTGTCTGAGCCGCTTTCAGAGCCCTCGTCCGATGTGCTCGGCATTATCAATTCCTCTTCCAGGTCCTTGGCCTCTTCGATCTCGGTATAGAGATCGACACCTTTGGTGCTCACTTCCTCGAGGACTTGCCTCCTGGCTTGTGGACGGGCATAGGCAACTGCCCAAGCCAGCTTCAGCTCGGCCTTCTCAGTATCTCCCTTGCCCGGTCATCCGCAATAGTAGCATCCCTCTTGTACGAGGAGACATATTAACTTTCCTCAGCATTGGCCGCAGATAGTGCAGCAGCGTCCGCAGGAGCATCTCGGAGAAGGTCTTGAACCGAGGATAGCTTCCCCCGAAGCACCTCCCTCTCTGAAGCCGCAACATCATTCAGCCGATCCAGCTCTAGGACTTCGACGTCTTGGCCGCAACCTCCTCTCGAAGCCGCTCCACCAGGGCTTCCTTCTGCGTAATCTGAGAAGTAGAAAGTAAGTCAATCAACACCAAGCATTACATCTAAAGATAAGAATATGGGTACCGATATCGGCCCTCTCCCGAAGTGCTCTCTCCGAGCTTGCCTGAAGGTTGGTCAATTCCTCCTCCTTTCGAAAGCACAAAGCTTCAAGCTCGACTGACTCCGCCATAATCTTCTCAAGCTCCTCTCGACGATGATTCAACTCATCTTGCATCTTGGAGACGGCTTGGACATATAGCTTCTTGACATGCAAACAGAGAAGGGAAATCCGAAAACAAGAATAGAAAATTAGAGAATAGCATATTGTTTCCCAAATGTCACCTTCTTTTGGAGCCTCTCAGTTTCCTCGATAACAACTGGGGCATCAACATCGGTCTCCTCATCTACCCCCTCGAAGTAATCTTTAAACGTGTCATCCTCTCCACGGAAGGTCTCTATACCAGGAGCACCCCTAACTTGAGCATCCCGTTTCTCCCCTAGAGAAAATGACGGGCCCAAATGAAGCCCACCAAAAATATCGACCTCTATCAAGGCTTCTTCCCAACCTCGGAAAGCTCCAGTAGAAAGCCCTCCGAGCTCCTCAATACGGGCTTTGCCATGTACGATGAGCATCTCGGGGACTGCGCCCAAATCCTCATCGAGGGTATCCTCTTCAAATGACGGGTCCGCATCGGGTGCCTCTAACTCAGCAGACGATCTCTCAATAGCCCTCGAAGCCTCAGCGCTTCGTTTTTCTCTTTGTACCAAAGGGCAGGCATCATCGCTCTCCTCCTTGACTCGTAGGCTCTTTGCGGCCATCGAAGACAAGACCGTGGCATCAGTCCTAGGCTTCCGAGCCTTTGGACTTTTTGATTTTAGGGACTCCGCCGAGGCCTCCTCCTTCCTTTTCTTATCTTTGGTGGTCTTTGGGGCCTCTTCCTCACCAGGTGGGGGCGACCTCATCAACACGCCTTCACCAAGGCCTGCACAAATATATTATGTCAAAAAACGTCACCATTGAAAGTTCTTGTGAAGAATGTAAAAGCAATAACAACAAGGGCGTACTATGCTTCTTAGCCTACCATTGTGTTTTGGCCAGCTCACGCCATACGCGTTTGTTGTATGTGAAAGCAGATTCTAAAAGTTTGATCCACCCCGGAAGGTGTTGAACCGCATCGGGAAACCAAATAGTGGTTGCACAATTAAAACAAAATCAGTCGAAATGGAAAGAGACAACAACGCATGCTCAATTCAGGGGTACTTACGTCTCATATTCCACTCCTCCGGGAATGACATTCTGTCGGCGGGGATGATGTTCGAGGTTCTGATTCTAACCAATCAGGTCATCCATCCCCGATCACTATCCTCGTCGATGCAGGCAAGAAATGCCTTGGTGGATCGATGGTGCAGTTTAATAAGGCCCTCGCGGAAGAGTCGAGGGCTGTACAGTCTAATTAAATGGTCGAGGGGAAAGTCATTTCCTCGACCATGTTGGTGATATGTCGAAACATATATACAATCTTCCAAAAAGAAGGATGGATCTGACCGAGTGTCACTCGGTATTGATGGATAAAATCAAGAATCACTGGGTCGATCAGTGGAGAAGAAGAATCGATGGGGCCTAAGGTGAAGGTGAATGTATATACACTGAGAAAGCCAGCCTTGTGCGTGACTATGCTTTCGTCAGCCGTAGGGATCTCTGCTCATACCGCCTCCCCCCATCAGCCTGGTGTAGAAGGAGGTTTTTCTATTGTAAATTAAGAAATGATGTCAAAAAGGCCAGGGATGTATTGATCGATCGTGGGAGGAATTTTTGACTTTCCCTTGCCACGATAACTATCGTGTTTTGCAATGAGAAGACGAAAACACGTACACAGGCAGAAGAAGAGAGTGGAAAGAACTTAGTTGAATTTTGGAGGTTTGTAGAGGAACTTTGGGCATGCTTGAAGCAGGAAATTCAAACCTATGATGGTTCATGGGCTTCTCGAGAATTTTGTTGACAGCAACCTCTGCGCAACTTTTCATGTCACATCATTTAATGCTCTGAAGGGACTGACGTCATAGCAGGAGTGTGGAAGAGGCAAAAGGTCAAGACCGTTTCTTATCTCTTCATTCTAATAAATGCGGGGACTATATGTATACGGCTAAAATCGGAGAGCCCAATTTTACGATCATTTCGAAACTCAAAAGTTTTGAAGGTTCAATGTTTCGGCATCGAGGGAGTACACATCGAAGGTCCTCGACCTCGAGGTAGTACATATTGTAGATCCTCGGCATCGGGGCTGTATATATATAAAGTGAACATGGAAAGGCGGGAAATTCCCAAGGGGCACCTGGTTAAAGCTGACAAATTACACAATATAGTACAAGCCCGTACCGTGGCATTAAATTGTTGTACCAACCATATCTCTTTGCATTAATTACATATGTACTATGTTGAGATTCCCCCTCATATATAAAGGGGACCCTTGTTACTTTATAAGATACATGATATTCAATACAAGAACAAGAACATCCTCTTCTCCATAGCTAAAACATTCATCCTCTTCTCCCTAGCTAAAACATTCTCTACAATTGCTTCATTGATTTATTGCTTCTCATTTATTGCGTTCTTAAATTATTCTTCATTTATTGCTTATTATTGATCATAAATAGGCCATTATTAAGACATTTAATACTGTTATATTGTTATCAACAACCCTCAGTCAAGCTCCTAGAGCTCGACCTCCAGGCCCTTCCGATCACCCTCGAGACCAGCCCCTCCGTCATCCGGTTTGCATAATCTCGTTTCCTTTCGCTCTTATTTCATTTTTCTCACTTCACATTAAGCTTCTACTGCCTAAGAAATCAATATTAAATATATCACATATTTTTGGAACCACATAATCAAATATAATTGTAATTACCATTTTCAAGGTAAACACCTGAAGCGATGAAAAGGTGAGGACAAGGACTACGCATATCATGCTCGGTCTCCCAAGTCGCATCCTCGATTGGTTGACCTCTCCACCGAACCTTCACTGAAGCAATGTTCTTTGACCTCAACTTTCGGACCTGCTTGTCCAAGATGGCCACCGGCTCCTCAACATAAATCAAATCATTGTCCAATTGGAAAGATCAGAAATCTAACACATGGGATGAATACCATAATACTTCCAGAGCATGGGAACATGGAACACCGAGTGAACTACCGATAAGTTGGGTGTCAATGCAAGCTTGTAGGACACCTCCCCCACTATCTCAAGGATCTCAAAAGGACCAATATACCTAGGGCTCAACTTGCCCTTCTTCCTGAATCTCATCACACCCTTGATGGGTGAAACCCACAACAAAACCCTCCCTCCCACCATAAATGCTACATCACGAACCTTTCGATCAGCATAACGCTTCTTCCTAGACTTTGATGTACGTAGTCGATCATGAATCAACCTAACATTATCCAAGGCATCCCGCACTAGATCAGTCCACAACAACCTATCCTTCCTCGGCTCAAATCAACCATCTGGAAAACGACACCGCCTCTCATATACGGCCTCATAAGGAGACATTTGAATATTCGATTGGTAGATGTTGTTGTAAGCAAACACTGCAAGTGGCAAGAACTGATCCCATGAACCCCCAAAATCAAACACATGCACGTAGCATATCCTCTCAGATCTGAGTGGTGCACTCGGACTGCCTGTCCATCTGGGAATGAAATGATATACTCAACTCAACCCGAGTGCCTAACTCAAGATGCACAGCTCTCCAACAATGCTATGTGAACTGTGTGCCCCAATTGGAGATAATGGACACCAACACTGCAAGAAGGAGAACAATCACGGATATAGATCTCAGCCAGCCTCCCTAAAGATAGGTCGTCACCACCAGAATGAAATGTGACGACTTAGTCAGCCTATCCGCAATCACCCATACTGTGTCAAATTTCTTCAATGTCTGTGGAAGACCAACAACAAAATCCATGGAAATACGCTCTCACTTCCACTAGGGAATCTCAAGTCTCTGAAGCAAATTGCCCGGCCTCTAATGCTCGTAAGTTATCCTCTAAAGTTCTAGCACCGAGCCACATACTCCACTATATCTTTGTTTATTCTTATCCACCAATAATGTTGCCTTAAATCCTGATACATCTTAGCAGAACCCGGATTAATGGAGTATCGCGAACTGTGGGCCTCCTCATGAATCATCTCACGCAAGTCATCCATATTGCGCACATATATTTGGCCCTACATTCTCAACATCCCATCATATCCAATAGAAACCTCCTTGGCATCACCGTGCTGCATTGCATCCATAAGGACAAACAAATGGGGGTTGTCATACTGACGCTCTCTGATGCACTCATACAAAGAAAACCAAAAAATCACCAAGATAAAACCTAGTTGGGCTCCAAAATATCAAATCTCACAAACTGATTGGCCAATGCCTGAACATCTAATGCTAAATGTCTCTCACTAACTGGAATATATGCAAGGCTACCCATACTCTTCGCCTTCCTAATCAAGGCACTAGCCACCACATTTATCTTCCCGCGATGATACAAAATAGTGATATAACAATATTTAAACAACTCTAACTACCTCCGGTGCCCCTAGTTCAGGTCTTTTTGCTTAAACAAGTGTATTAGACTCCGATGATATGTGAATACCTCACAAGAGATGCGTAGATCTAATGTCTCCAAATCTTAAATGCGTGAACAATAGCTGCCAAATCAAGATCATGAATAGGGTTGTTCTTCTCATGGGTCTTCAATTGGCATGAAGCATAAGCAATCATCCTAACCTCCTGCATCAAGACATACCCAATACCAATCCACGAAGCATTACAATAAATTGTATATGAACCCGCTGCTGAAGGCAAAACTAGAACGAGAGCTATGGTAGGGGAGCCTTGAGCTTATGAAAGCTCTCTTACCACTCGTTAGACTACCTGAATGGAGCGCTCTTCTAGGTCAATCTGGTCAAAGGTGCAACAATAGACAAGAATACCTCTACAAAATGGCGATAATAGCCAGCCAAGTGAAGGAAACTCCAAATCTCCATAGCTGAAGATTGTCTAGGCCAACTCTAAACTACCTCAATCTTCTACGGATCTACCTTGATCTCCTCACTAGATACCACCTGACCCAAAAATGCTAGATTCAAGCAAGAATTCACACTTGCAGAATTTTGCATATAATTTCTTCTCCCTCAAGGTTTGGAGCAATATTCTCAAATGTCTTTCATGATCTTCCCGACTATGGGAATACACCAAGATGTCGTCAATGAATACGATGACGAATTATCAAGATATGGCTGGAATACACTGTTCATCAGGTGCATGAATATTATTGGGGCATTGTTAGCCCAAATGACATTAAGAGGAATTCATACTAGCCATACCATGTCCTGAAGGTAGTCTGCTAGAATAACTGAATTCGGAATAATCAGATGATGATACCCTGACTAGAAGTCTATCTTGGAGATTACTTTGGCACCCTGAAGCTGGTAAATAAGTCATCAATGTGCGGTAATGGGTACTTGTTCTTGACTGTGACTTTGTTCAACTACCTATAATCAATACACATCCGCATACATCCATCCTTCTCCCTCACGAACAAAATTGGAGCACCGTAAGGAGAGACACTCGGTCGGATGAAACCATTATGAAGCAACTCCTGAAGTTGCTCTTTTAATTCCTTCAATTCCATAAGTTCCATACGACATGGTGGAATAGAAATAGGCTGAGTACCCGGTACGAGGTCAATACCAAAATCAATATCCCTATCAGGTGGCATGCCTGGTGGGTCTGCTGGAAATACGTCTGAGAAATCCATCACTACTGGAACTCACTCAACGGTTGAAGTATTAGTACTGATATCTCAGACAAAAGATAGATATGTTTCACACCCCTTATCAGCCATCTGTTGTGCGTTAATAAAGAACACAACTTTGCTAGGAATATAATCTAATGTACCCCTCCACTCCAACAGTGGAAAACCTGGCATAAACAATGTTACAGTCTTGGAATGACAATCTAGGATAGCCTGATAGGGTGACAACTAGTCCATGCCCAATATCACATCAATGTCTACCATATTGAGTAACATAGATCAACTCTGGTCTCAAAACCACCAGTATCAACTAAAAATGACCGATACACAGTCTGCAATAATTGAATCTCCCACAGGCGTGGACACAAATATATGAGAACTCAAAGAATCATGATGTATATCTAAATACAGAGCAAAGTAAAATGACTCATACGAGTAACTGGAGCTCGAATCAAATAAAACTGAGGCATCCCTCTAACAGACCAAAATAATACATGTGATGACTGAATCTAAAGCAGTAGCCTCCGTCCTACCCGAAAAAGCATAAAATGAGCTTAGCCTCCCCCTCTAGGGCGACCTCTGACTTCCTAACCTCCATCCTTAGCTAGCGGTGTAGGTCGGGCAGAAATTGGAGCAGTAACCATCGCTTGTGAACCCTGTGGACCCTGTGGAATCCGTGGAGCGTGTGTAGTTTGTGGAGGTGCAGCCCTCCTATGTCCAGGACAGTCCCTCACCATGTGTATAGATCGAGATACTCAAAAAAAGCTCTCGCAGGGCGTGGCTGCTAAAATTGACACTGTCCTAGTTGGATAGGCTAATCGCTGAAAGCACCCCATGTGGGAGGTGCACTAGAAAATTGTTGCGGATAGTGGGCGCCTTGAGGCCTAGGAATAGCCGGAGCACTATTAGTAGATGGAAGTGATTGATGACTAGCTGAATCGCATATCCCCTACTATGACGGGCCGTAGTTGCACCGTGGCCACCACTAAATCCTCTAGTACTTCGAGGCCTCTTGGCCTCCCTGTCCTCTCTATCTTAGCCTTGCATATCCTCCAACCTCCACGCGAAATCTACCATCTGTTGATACAGAGGGTCTATCTCGAACTCTCGAGCCATGTTGAATATAATACTAGAGTTGAGCCCCTCGATTAATCTGCGGACTCGCTCTTTAACTTTAGAAACCAAGGTAGGTGCAGGTTGGGATAAGTCATTGAATTTGATATCATACTTTGACATTGTCATCGTCCCTTGACGCAAATGCTAAAACTCTATGCTCCATGCATCTTGAAGGGTCTGCGGAGGAAACTCTCTCAAAAACATCTATGAGAACTGAACCCAAGTGAGTGGGGACGCATCAACTGATATACCCTCCTCGTAAGCCTACCACCACTCATACACTTCTCCTGACAGTTGAATTGTAGTAAAAGCAACTATGCTCACCTCCACAATACCCATGATGCGGAGAATATGATGGCACTTCTCTAGAAATCCCTGCACATCCCTTGTAGTTGTGCCGCTGAAAGTAGGAGGATCATACTTGTTGAACCTCTCAAGTCTCTTCTAATCCTCCTTAGATGCCATTGGCCTAACCTCAGGCTGAACCAAAATAGCAAGCTATGCTGGCATAATGCCCAGAACCTAATCAACATAAACTCGCTTTTTTGGATTACATGCTACGGGAGTATGAGCTCCCCCCCAGCCTGACATGTAGCTGGTGCAAGTGGAGTCAATCCCTCCTGAGCTAGAGTGTTGAAAATGCTCAAGAATTGGGCTAGGGTCTCCTGAAGTCAAGGGGCAACAACAGGCACCTCAGGTGCATGTACCCCAACTAGAGCTACTGGTTGCTCCTTAGTCGATACTCGGGCAGGTGCAGTTGCTCCTTAGTCGATACTCAGGCAGGTGCTCTGAATGCACCTCATGCTCTTTCTCGGTCTCTACCCTAGCCCCGACCTCTCGCAACTCTAGCAGGGAGCACGAGTGTCATATTATCGGATCCAGCATTGCGTGTCCTCACCATCTTTGATAGAATAGAAAGAAAAGAACTCTAATTTCGAAATCAAAAAATTTGAATGAGAAGGAATCGAAGAAGTGGAATTTTCCTAATAGTTTCGTAGCCTCTCAAAGATAAGTAAATACATCTCCGTACTGATCCACAAGACTCAAATAAACTTACTTATGATATGTAACACCTATGAACCTAGAGCTCTGATACCAACTTGTCGCGACTCCAATTTCCTACGTTAGGAGGCCACGATGGCATCTATTCTCTAAGAATTGGTAAGCTAACATTCATTGATAGCTTAACAGAAATTAAACCTAAGATAATAAGATAATTCAATAAAACTCATAATAACTCCAAAACATACCATCTATACAATGATTCCAAAAACTGGTGGAACTGAGTCATAAGCTCTACAGAAATATACTAAAAATACCCAGTACAACTGTCAAAATAGAGAGTAAACAGTAATAAAAGTAAGGACAAAAGGTGACTCAGAGGCCTGCAAGCGCCAAGCAAGTATGACTTGAAGTTTCCAAAATGTATGGTGAAATCCCTAATGCCTAGCCTGAAATGAAGTACCTGGATTTGCACAAAAAATGTGCAGAAGCATAGTATGAGTACACCACAACGTTACCTGTAATTATCAAGCCTAACCTCGGTAGAGTAGTGACGAGGCTAGGTCAAGACACCTACTAGGATAATAGAAACTAAATAAGGTATAGTATAGGAAATTAATGGAAGAGGAGGAAAATAAATGACAATAAAGCAGTTTAATAATGTAAGCTAACATAATTCAAAGCAATAAAGGCAACACAGAGTGAACACGCGATAAGAACATCAGGAAATCAATATATACAAATACAAGTATGGAAAATAAAGAGATAACAAAACTTTTCAACCAACAAGCCTCCTTAACATGAAATATACAACAAGAATGATAACTGTACCACTTCGTATTCACTTTTCACAATTCAAAATCACAACATTTCTATACCACCCTGTGATCCTTACATTAGGATATATTTGAAAATATTTTTCCGAAATATTTACATGCACTTTAGCCCCCTTATGTCTCTGCGTGACTTCAAGTAATTCCCTTACCAGCAATACGCACATAAATCCCACCTTATGCCGCCGCATGCACATTATCCCCTATCCTTATAGCGACGTATGCGTATCAATATCACAACACAACAACAACTCATACCACAAGTGACCATATACCACAACTTTCCAAAGTCAATAATACCGAAGTTACCACAACATATAGCCCACGGCTCAACCACAATACGAACAAGAATCCCAATAATAATCAAAAGAGTGAGAATTATTCAAAAAGTAAAGATATCTCCTTCATGACCCAAACCGAAGGGCCGCTACCGGCAACCGGTGCCTAACTCAACCGAGTACCAACATAATTTATCCTTCTTATCATACTATCATGGGCCAATGAACCGGAAATCCGTCATGAGATAACCATAATAAACATAAGGGAATACTCGATATAGGACGACCCAACATGACATACAAACATATACATGTGACATACAGTCCTATACCGCCGACAAGATCATTTGTAAACTCAAAACTTAGGCCGACAAGGACATACAAGTATCCATATACTTGACATATGTCTACAAGCCTCTAAGAGTACATAAATGTGATAAAGGTCGGGATAGGGCCTCGCCATAGCAATCGATACATGTCCAAATCATAGAGACCAAATAGGAAACTCCAGAGTAAATAGAGTGCACCAACACCTTCCGCTGAGCTGATTGTTTACCTCGAAATACGAGTAATAATTAAACTTGTAATGTAATTATAAGGAGACATGATCTTATTCAATACCAATTGATAAATGATGAATTAAATAAATGAATTGAACGGTAAAGATAAATCAAACTAGTATTCCAGTGATATATCGACCTCGATTTGGAACAAGTTCGAGATCAAGTGTTAAAAATAATAAAAACAATATTAAAGTGTAAGAAAGTAAAAAGAAGTGTATTGTTATTTCTCAGTAAGTGTATATGATCGTTACAAATGAACATGGTTCGTCTTTATATAGTAGAGGAATCCTAAATAAGGTACAACTCTAATTTCAAAAATAAAATCCATGATTGATGTCAATAGCGGTTGGTGGTTCTGTTACTCCCGAGATTCCCGCCGAGATTTGTGGTCGATCGATGATATCTCGCTATTCTATTGCTCGATGTTGGTCATGCCTGATCCCGATTCTTTGGTCTTCGTATCTTCGAGCGCGAGCTCGCTTCATTATGAGCTTCATCTCGAGGCAGTCCTTCGAGCCCATATTATCGGACATGCTCGATTTTTACCGTATACGGATAGTCCCCACGTTTCATAGAATGAAATAATAAGAAATGACTTGAGCCTCGATTCCCTTTTATCTCGACCATGACGTTATTTTCATGACATAGACGATGGATGTGACCGAAACATACTGTCAGTTCGGTTCCCCAAAAATCAACAATGCATGTAAGTCGTTGGTCGGCCACTAGTGCCACCGAACCGTCACCACAAGCCTATAAATATCACCTCTTTTGTTGTTTCAAATTTTACTTTGCTTTGATTAAAACTCTTAACTTTATAATCCTTCTTATCTCCCTTCTATTGCCACCTCTTCACTGGAGCCACCAATTTTATATCTATGTTTGACCTTCTTCACTTATACCAATGGCTAAAACTTCTAAGACGGTACCGCAAAAGGAAAAAGCCTCCATGTCGCGGTCGACCGGCGATAAGATGTCGGTGGAGCCTCATATTGAAGAATGCGTTCCTGGGCTGTGAAAACTGAATTTGGATTTCAAGGTCGATAGGACTTCCTCAGATTCTGGTCGATGTGAGCCTAAGTCCTGGTACATTTGCTCGATATCAAAAAGTGATCTCGAGAGAGTGAAAAAGGACTGCAATTGGGAAAATAAGGAAGTGGTGGTTCCTTCCCCTGAGGAGGACATCACCACCTATGTGAAAGGGTACTTGAGTGTGTACACCTACCATTTCACACTAGGTCCTGTAGATCCGATCATTCTCGATTTCTGCTGCTAGTATCGAGTGACTCTTGGCTAGATCTACCCCTCTTTCCGGCGTATCATCAATTTTCTCAAGTTCTTCTCGAGTAAGGTTGAGGGAATGATTTTCACCCTCGTCCATCTGATAAGGTTATATAGTCCCTGCCTCTATCGAGGTGGGTTGATAAAGCTACAACACCGGGCTACGAAGACGCTATTCTAGAGAATTGATGAAGACAAGGACCGGGGGTTGATGGACCGGTTCGTCCGAATCAAGACCTCCCTTATTTCGGTCGAGAAAATGCCATTCCCTGAGGTATGGAATATGAAACGTAAGTGCAACTTTGCCATTGTTACTTACAATATTACTTCCTTTATTCTTCTTCTGATTCAGGTTCTCTTTTCATGGTGCACCTTCTCCTTGGTTCCCCGGTGAAATTTCTGACCTTGAAGGCTGGGTTCGACAGCTGGTCTCCACCTCTTCTCATGTCGAATGTTGTTGAAGTGATTTGGCCAGAGGCCGATGGGAGGCTAAAAACCATAATGAGTTTTTGCTCGTATATCGAGGTTTTCCTCGAAATGTAATCCTTATTAACTTGCTTTCTCTAAGTGTAGGTCTCAGTGAAAACGTTGCCATAAGGCCACCTCCGCTTGGGGAAGAGGAGGCTTCGAAGCGAAACAAAGAGAGGAAAACGAGAATAGCTTCTCCTTCTGATACCCCCAAGCCAAAGAAGAACAAAGCTCGAAAGTCAAAAGCCGAGCCTTCTGTTTCTCGTATTGACGTAGTTCACCGACTTCAAGAGGAGAATGAAAAGGTTGAAGATGACGGTTGGCTTCTGCTAATTCAAAAGAGGGGAAGTATCGAGGCTTCTAGGAGTGTCGAGTAGATGGAGATTGAGGCGGCTCCATCTGGGTCCGAGGACATTTCGGGAGAGGGTCCGAGGAAAGTCCCCGAGTAGTCGGGTGGAGAAGATGCCCCTACCGTGATAACAAGCCGGCGGGTGTGCCCGAAGGGTCTAGCCCCGAGGCCCTTCAGAGGGAAGACAATGTCCCAAGTGATTCACTTGGGATAATAAACATTAGAGACTCGCTACTTGGCCCCACATTCTCCGAGGGGCAGTTCCAAGATACTCGGCCCACGAAGGGAATGACATATTCTTGGATTGCTTCACCGAGGTCGACGTTGGTCCCAAACCACATGCATCGTTCGTATTTGACGAGGCTGAACGGCTTCTGAAACAAGTAAGTTCCATTTCTTCGTATTTACACTCGTATTTTAATTCATATCGTTTCAATCCTGACTCTCTTCTTTGTGTATAGGCCATGGCGATCCACCGAGAACCATCTTTCAAATCCTGGGCTAAGTTATCCCGATGTGAGTCCGAGCTCAAGAAACTCATGGAGGAGAGGGATGACCTCAAACTCCTCTACGTCCAAAAGGAATAGTAGATCATGACCCTCCGGGCCGAGCTCACAAGAGCCCATCGAGAGCAGATAGAACTGATTGAACGTGTAACATAACTTCTCGAGAGCTTGTTATTTGTTTACTTGATTTCTGGTGATTAACCTTTTGGTTTTGTAGGCTCAGTAGAATTGTGAGCTAATGGAGAAGCTTCGAGAGGAGGTTAAGATGAAGGAGGCTAAAACTCTGGGACGGAGACAGCATATGGAGCGTCTTGCCTCAGAGAAGGATGCACTTCGAGCCCAATTGACTTCAGCCGAGTGCAAGCTCCAAAGTGTTTAGGAGGAACACTTGGCCCGGGGCCGAAAAATAAAAGAGCTCGAGGCTAAGATGGCCGCCGAGCTTTCAAAAGCTAACTCTGAGGCAGAGGCGCTTGTGGCCTCTTACCAAGCTGATGTCACGACTGCCAACATTCGGGCACAAGAGATCTCAGTTACTGCTGAAGTCAAGTTATCATGTGCCGTCGGCCATACTAGGCGACAATCCCGGAGATAGACTCTTGAGGAAGCGCATTCTCATGGCTTTGACCTCTCAGCCGACCTCGAAAGTGCCAAGGATTCGAGGTTCAGGCTGCAACCTTGATTTCTTATGAAGAGGATTCCGCTAGTGGATCTGATAGCGGGGAGGATGGGGATGAGGCTGCCGAAGAAACGACTCCCGAAGATGTGGCTCCAGAGGATGTGGCTCCCGGGGTAGAATAGGCCTTTAGTTTTTTTTTTTTTTTTTTTTTTTTGTATATTTTTTTGTGTAAGGCCTTGATTGGCCTTTTGTACAAACTATTCGATATATAATAGAAAATTTCTCTTCGAATTCCTTCGTATGTTTTCAAGTCTAGATATGCTTTTTTGTCTTCATTGAAAATGTTGAAAATTCTCATTGCTGTAATTTTACTAACTCTAGTTCGCAGCCAAAGCAAACCCTTAAGTTTTTTATTTATACGAGGGTAAGTACCCGATCTTGGAAATTCACTCGAGACTTTATTTCGGGGTTGTCTTGATCGAGCTTATAAATTTATCATTTTTATAACAAATTTTGAATGCATCTTGAACTTAGGGTAACACAAACCCTTAGGTTTGTATCAAATGATGGGTTTGTTTTGAGCTTACAACAATATACCCCTTAGGGTTTTTTGGTGAATCTTCGAGCAATAATCGACTTTATTTGAGCTCGGGATAGTGGAAACCTTGGGTCCGAATCAAGTGAGAACGAGGTCTCAAACTCTAATTGTATTGTCCCTTAGGCTCTTTAAATAGTCCCTTAGGATCTTTAGATTGGGCCGATTTGGCCTCTAAAAATGGCTATTATTTTCCCTTTTTCGACTAAAAGACTTAGTTGAAATTTCTTTATGCATTAGCATATGTTTTTTTTGTACCTATTGGGTTTTTTGGGGGTCCGATGATCGGAACGCCATTTTTCTTTTTTGTGTCTCAACGTGTTAGTGTTAAGATAATTTGATACCCCTTGAGGTTTTTTGAAGGCTGATATTATCGAAGCGTTTTAGTTATTTGAGGGCTGATCTATCGAAGCCCTTTTTTAATTGATTTGCCGAGGGTAGCCTTTTTAACCATTTTTTCAAAGTATCTGAAGGCCTTTTGTTTATTGTGGAATTCGGACGTCTCCGAGCCGAGTTATTTTGGCCGTAGCATTTAATATGGCCGTAGTCTTAAATGTGGTTGTAGCCTTCGGGTATGCCTCTTGGACTTATTCCACGATAGCATTTCGAATTTGTTCGAAATGTTAGTCCCCGAGTATGATGGCCTTGGCCTATATATGGAAATATGTTTCTTTGAGGTCTTATGACTTCGAATTTAGGTAACTCGAGTATGCAGTCCTCGAGTGTTCGAAGTATATTTGTTCTTGGCTCTTGAGCCATTTTTCACAAGTGTTAGTTTAGAATGATAGACAAGAATCATAAGTATGTGATTTTTATAGTAGAGAATTTACTTCGAAACACGAGATGTTCGAAAAAAGAGAATGCTTCTTTGAATAATTTATACATGCGTACATGTCATGTTGTTGGGACTCAACTGATCTATATGGACACTGTTCATTCGACCGTTTGGCCCAGTACAAAATTTTTCCTATCGAGACCCATTGACACGAGGTACATTTCTCGAACATATAATATCCGAGGGTGATGCCCCCCAGTATTCGAGGTTGATTGCAAAGAAGCCTTGGATATTGTTGAATTATCCTCAGGTAGCACATAATTGTTGCCTCGTTAAACCCATGTGGGATAAAAATCGATCTAAGGGAAAAAGAGTGCAACACGTACTTTAAAACCTCAGGTCTCTATGTCTTAGGTCGAACTACTACAATGCGTTAATTCCGAATATGTATATAAACGAAATAAAAGAGAAATTCATACCTTAGCAATAGTATTGCTTGAGAACCGCTATATTCCAATTATTTGGCAGTGGTTTGTCGTTCATCATTCCGAGTTTGTAAGATCCTTTCACGACTATGTCAAGGATTTGGTATGGTCCTTCCCAATTCGGGCCGAGTATCCCTTCATTAGGGTCTCGAGTGTTGATGGTGACTTTTCTTAGGAATAAGTCCCCGACTCCGAAGTGGTAAAAGTTGGTCTTTCTGTTGTAGTATCTTTCAGTTTGTTGCTTTTGTGCAACCATTAGACTGAGTGAAACTTCTCGTTTTTCGTCTAACAACTCGAGGCTGATATTCATGGCCTCGCGGTTCGATTCCTCTATTGCATGTCAAAACCTTGCGCTGGGTTCTCTGAATTCGACTGATATCAAGGCTTCAGAGCCATGTACTAAGGAAAACGTAGTTTCTCCTGTACCGGTATTCAATATTGTTCGATATGCCCATGAGAACCTCGAGCAATTTTTCCCTCCACTACAATGTGGCTTCCTTTAGCCTTTTCTTCAAGTTTTGAATGATAGTCTTATTCGCTGTTTCGGACTGCCCGTTCCCACTGGGGTGATACGATGTTGATAGTATCCTCTTTATTTTATCATCTTCGAGAAATTTCACTACTTTGCTGCCGACGAGTTGTTTGCCATTGTCACGTACTATTTCTACGGGTATCCCGAATCGACATGCGATGTGATCCCATATGAAATCTATCAGTTCTTTTTCCCTAACTTTTTCGAGGTCTATGCTTCAACCCATTTAGAAAAAATAGTCAGTCATAAATAAAATGAACTTAGCTTTACATAGGGCCGATGGAAGAGGACCGACAATGTCCATTCCCTATTTCATAAATGGCCATGGGGATAGGACCGAGTGAAGTTGTTCCCCGGGCTGGTAGATCATCGGTGCAAACCTTTGACATTTATCGCATCTTCGAATGAACTCGTTGGAATCTTTTTCCATCTTATCCCAGTAATATCCTGCTCTGACGACCTTTCGAACTAGTGACTCGGCACCAGAATGGTTCCCACAAGTTCCTTCATGGATTTTTCACAGAACATAGTTAGTATCTCCCGGTCCCAAGCATACTGAAATGGACCATCGAATGTCCTTCTGTATAATGTTCCGTCTTCGTCTAATGTCAAACGAGCAACTTTAGTACGTAAGGCCCTCAATTCTTTGTGATCCGACGGATGTCTTCCATTCTTTAAATACTCGTTGTATTTATTTCTCCAGTGCCAGGTTAAGCTCATAGAATTTATTTCAGCATATCCTTCCTAGATTACAGATCTCGAGAATTGGACGACAGTCCCTGAGTTGATCTCATCTTCCTCGACCAATGACCCCAAATTGGCAAGTGCATCGGCCTCCGTGTTTTATACTCGAGGTATATGTTGTAGAGTCCACTCCTTAAAAAAGTGCAAGGTTACCTGCAATTTGTCTAAGTACCTTTGCATCATATCCTCTCAAAATTCGAAGGTTCTATTTACCTAGTTAACTACCTGTAGAGAGTCGCGTTTAGATTCAATGACTTCTAATCGGCCTTGTTGTTAGTCAATTCGAAAGTTTTAATGGATTTTCTAATAATATTGCCCGTGGGCAGTTTCAAAACAATGCCGAGCCCGGACCCTTTCACATTCGAGGCACCGTTCGTGAAGAGGGTCCATACCTTCGATGATGTACCCGATTTTAGTAGAAGTTCCTTTTCCACTTCAGGTATGAGGGTTGGCATAAAATCGGCCACGAAGTCTGCTAAAATTTGAGACTTGATGGCCGTTCAGGGTTGATATTCGATATCGTACCTGCCAAGTTTGACATCCCATTTGGCCAATCGGCCCGATAATTCGGGGTTGTGCAAATGTTTCGGAGTAGATATGTGGTTATCACACATATGGGGTGACACTGGAAATATGGCTTTAATTTTCTAGTTGCGCTTATTAATGCAAGTGTCAATTTCTCTAAGTGTGGATACCTAGTTTCAGCATCTCCTAAGGTCCGACTTATGTAATAAACAGGAAAATGCGTACCTTGATCTTCTCAAACTACGACACCACTTACCGCGATCTCGGACACCGCGAAGTATAAGTAAAGCTTTTCATCTGCTTTCGAGGTATGGAATAAAGGTGGGCTCGATAAATATCGCTTCTATTCCTCCAATGCCTGTTTACATTCCGGGGTCCATGCAAAATTATTTTTCATTTTGAGCAAGGAGAAGAATCTGTGACTCCGATATGATGAACTCGAAATGAATTGAACCAAGGCAGCTATCCGTCCGGTTAGCCCTTGTACGGCTTTTACACTTTCTACGATGACGATATCCTCGATGGGCTTAATCTTATCGGGGTTGATTTCAATTCCCCGATTTGACATCATGAAGCTGAGGAATTTTCTTG
Organism: Nicotiana knightiana; assembly: GCA_005239525.1. Taxonomy (NCBI): domain Eukaryota; kingdom Viridiplantae; phylum Streptophyta; class Magnoliopsida; order Solanales; family Solanaceae; genus Nicotiana; species Nicotiana knightiana. Next base: position 65,915 of record ML416449.1, on the reverse strand, counting down.
AACCGACCCCGAAAGTACATTTTACGGGGTTGAGGTTCATGTTGTACTTCCTCAAGATTTTGAATGTTTCCTGCAAATGAGTTAAATGGTCCTCAGCACGCAGGGACTTAACTAGGCGTTGGTATGTAGCTCCTGCATTTTTTAGCTCGCGGGGAATTACGTTATAGCAATAGGTTCCTTACTTAGTGATAAAAGAAGTCTTTTTGGTGTTCTGGATCCATTTGGATTTGATTGTACCTAGAATAGGCATCGAGAAAAGTAAGGATCTCGTGGCCGGCCGTGGCCTCGATCATACGATCGATGTTAAGCAATGGAAAAGAGTCTTTCAGACATGCTTTGTTCAAGTCCTTATAGTCTACATACATTCTAAGTTTGTTCCCCTTTTGGGACTACGACTACATTAGCTAACCATTCAGGATATTTTACTTCCTGAAAGGATCCTATTTTGAGAAGTTTGGTTACATCGTCATTTATGAAGGCATGATTTACCTCAGACTGGGGTCTTCTCTTTTTTTATCGGTCTGAACTTGGGATCCAGGCTCAGCCGATGAGCTTTTATCTCCGGTGAGATTCCTGTCATGTCTTAATGGGACCACGCAAAGCAGTCCATGTTATCAATAAGGAATTGAATGAGTTTTTTCCTGAGTTTGGGGGTTAATCCCGTTCCCAGGTATAACTTTCATTCTGTCAGATACTCGAATAGTATCAATTGTTCTAGCTCCTCGACCGTTGACTTGGTTGCATCTGACTCCTCGGGAACAACAAAAGTTTGAGGAGCTAGAAAATCCTCTTCTTCTTCTTCTTCTTCTTCTTCTTATTCTACTACCTGTTCCTCCGATTGGGTCGAGGCTGGGGACGGTGATTGCTATTTGGCTGTCTGCTTATCTTTGGTGTTCGATTTTTCCGATGTCGAAGGTGTTGATATCGGCATCACCTCATCGACCGCAAACATTTCCGTTGCAGCGTGTTGTTCCCCATAAACTATTTTCACACCATCCGTCGTCGGGAACTTCATCATTTGGTGAAGGGTTGATGGTACTGCCCTCATGTTGTGGATCCAGGGCCTTCTGAGCAGTGCGTTATATCTCATGTTGCCTTTGATGACATGGAATTTTATATCTTGGATGGTCCTGGCCATGTTTAATGGTAGGATTATATCCCCCTTCATTGTTTTACTAGCCATGTTGAAGCCATTTAGGACTCGAGATGCATGTACAATTTGGTCTTGCAGGCCGGGCTTCTCTACGACCCTCGATCTAATGATGTTTGCTGAGCTACCTGAATCCACTAGAACACGTTTACATTGAATTTTATTTAATAAAATATAAATTACCAGGGCGTTGTTGTGCGGCTGAGAAATGCCTTCCGCTTATTCATCATTGAATGATAAACATAGTCTCGAGTCCGTTTGTCTCTGGTGATAGACACCTTAGTACATTTGAATATAGGTCCTTGTGGGACATCGACCCTCGCCTACGATCATGTGAATAACATGCTGAGGTTCTTCTTGCTCGTTCATTCTGTTGGCGTCTCTTTCTCTGAAGTGATTTTTAGCTCGATCACTGAGGAATTCTTGAAGATGTCCTTCATTGAATAATCGAGCTACGTCCTCCCTCAGTTGCCTGAAGTCTTCGGTCCTATGGCCATGTGTGCCATGATACTTACACATTAAATTTTGGTTCCTTTGAGAAGGATCGGTCTGTATCGGTCTGGGCCACCTAGTATCTTTGATTCTTCCGATAGGCGATACAATCCCTGATTCATTGACGCTAAAATTGTACTTCGATAGCCGAGGTGCTTCTGTGGGGTCTGCATATTTGTTGAAGTCGGTTTTACTCATAAGTCCCTGAGAATTTTTCCCTGAGTCGCTCCTTTGATCGTTTAGGGCAAAGTTGCATCTCGGACCATTATTCCTCTGATCTGCAATATATGGCTGGTACTGATCTTCATTTGGCCTTGATTCTCAATCAACATCTCTTTGATTTTTACCTATCGATTAGTTTGGGTGTACTGAACCTGAGGGGGCTCCCAATTGGTCGTCCTCGACCCTGATCTTTGATTGATATCGGTTGTGAAATTCTGCCCAGGACACAACTGGTTACTCGATCAAATTCTATTTCAACTGGCATGATGCTATCAAACTCCGTTCTTCAATCCTTGGGTGAAATCTTGAACAGCCCAATCATAAGTGACTGGTGGTAACTCGATGCGTTCCATTTGGAATCGAGATACGAACTCCCTTAGCATCTCGTTATCCCTCTGCTTCACTTTGAAAATGTTTGATTTTCTTGTTGCAACCTTTATGGCCCCAGCGTGTGCCTCTATGAATGAATCCGCCAGCATGACGAATGAATAAATAGAATTCGGTGGAAAGTTTTGATACAAAATCATAACTCCCTTTCGACAGGGTCTCTCCGAACTCTTCAGCAATACAGACTCAATCTTGTCATCCTCCAAATCGTTTCCTTTTATGGCGCACATGTAAGAAGTAACGTGCTTATTTAGGTCAGAGGACCCATTGTATTGAGGTATATCGGGTATACAAAACTTATTTAGGATGGGCTTCAGAGCCTCATTCGAAGGGAATGTTTTTGTACAAACTTATTGGAATCCATTTCTTTTAAGATTGGTGGTGCCCCCGGTATCTGGTCAACTCGAGAGTTGTAAGTTTCCACCTTCTTGTCGTTGGCCTCGATTTTCTTTTCTCCCGATTCTATTCTCTTAGTGAGCTCCTCGAGTACCTCATTATAGCAGGATCGGTTGTCGAAGTATTATTACCGAGGCCGTTGTCGCCGTGTGTAGATGTGTTTTGTGAGCTTGACATGATTCAACCTGAAAAAATTCTTGACAAGAACAAGTGTAAAATAATGTGTTGTATCAGAATTAGCACTGAAAACTCACTATTATCCTTAGCCCCACGACGGGTACCAAACTGTTTACCTTGAAATACGAGTAACAATTAAACTTGTAATGTGGTTATAAGGATACGTGATCTTATTCAATACGAATTAACTAAATGAAGTTAATAGTAAAGATAAATCAAACCAGTATTGCACTAATATATCGACCTCGATTCGGAACAAGCTCGAGATCAAGTGTTAAGAACAATAGTAAAGTGTAAGAAAGTAAAGAGCAGCGTATTGTTATTCTCAGTAAGTGTATATGATCGTTAAGGGTTCCTCTTTATAAATTAGTGGAATCCTAAAAAAGTTACAACTCTAATTTCGGAAATAAAATCCACGAGTGATGTCAATAACCGTTAGTAGTTATGTTTCTCCCGAAATTCCGGCCGAGATCTATAGTCGATCGCTGATATCTCACTATTCCGTTGTTCGATGTTGTTCATGCCTGATCTCGATCCTTCAGTCTTCGTATCTTCGAGCTCAATCTCGCTTCACTATGAGCTTAATCTCGAGGAAGTCCGTCGATCCCATAAAATCGAACATACTCAATTTTAAACGTATACACTGATAGCCTACTTGGAGGACTGTCAACCTGTCTATCGATACCCGCGGGCATACAATGCAGCGTCCCCCAGCAAATGGGATGTCAGTAAAAATAAATAACCGAGTATGTAAGGCATGAAAAACATTATATAATAGACATTTAAGAAACATGGAGTAAAAAACACAACCTGTAAGTCTGAATATCTCTGTGAGTCATGAAACATTTATAATGTCAATGCATATGTGTATAAATATCATAATATGCATAGGTATATGCGTGCATAATATCATTAAGCCTCTGAGGGCATCCCATTATATTATCTCGGCCACTTTGGTTGAAATCATCAACGTATACCAACTGATCAGGTGGTTGTGCTTATATAATTCCATAAAATTTCCCCATAACCCATATACATATAATATACGCGTAATAACACCATCTGGTCATGGGTCAATATACATGTATAAATAAGTGCAATGCATAAGAATTAAGTCAATAAGATCTCTTAGAATATCATAAGACCAATATGCCTTCGAATAAACTTTATCAACTGCGTATTTTTCTGAGACACATGAACAGAAGATATAATAATAAGACACATGGGTAATCAAGAACATAGGCACCCCTAATACTTCTATGAATAGAAGTATTTATGAAAGTTGTATGTTTGCTCATTTCATTTGTATCGTATGAATCATGCCTAAAGGAAAGAAGGGATAACTTTAACATACCTTTGTCGTTTACCTAACCACATGATGTCGGTTCAACCCATTAGTACTTCAATCCACAAGAAACAACAAGGGACCATTGTTAAGCTTACGAAAGCTAGAACTCAACACAAATGTGTGACTAGCTCGTCTACGAAATTTTGGACAACACCTCCCATTATTCTTTTCATTTTCCTCAAATTAAGAAACAAGACCAACATGTCCAGAATGTCGAATATATAACCTCATATTCGTCACAATACATCACCAAGTCCACACCATCTCACCCAACAACCAAGTTCTAACTTGCTCTTTCCAAGCCTTCTCTTATTCCAAACACATCAACCACAATATCAATAGTATTCTCAAGTTATTTCTGCTGATTTCCAGCCATAAAAATCAAGAATTCATCTCCAAAATAGTCTAGCAACTACAACACTTCAACATGAAGTTCAACCTACTTCACAAGTTTCCTTTAACAAATCAACAAGATATACATAGATGATCTTAAATACATATTAGAGAAATTAAACCTTACTTTGGTAGCAAGAATACTTGTCCAACTAAGCTCTACTTCAAGATCAAACAAGCTCCTTACCCCCAAACAACAAAGTAGAGAGAGATAACTAGGTGATCGTTATCTTCCAAGAGAGAAATCACCTTATCAACTTGTGGATTTGGTCTTGAACCCTAGGATAACCTTGAGAGAGATCTTGGGATGATTTTTTGGAGCTCCTTCACACTGCAATAGAGTGATAGGGATGATGAATTGTGCTTCTAAGTGAAATTGAGATGTATCTATGTTTATATGGCCCCACTAATGGGCTTGGGCAGGTGGGTCTTGGGCTGCCCCAAGACTTGTCCATCTCTATCCTTTTCCATTCCCTTTTAATTTGATCCACAAGCTCTAAGTAGGTGATGCACCTACTCTTCACCTATTTAATCAAGTAGGTGATTAATGTTTGTTCTTTTTCCAATTTTAAACATGTGTCTCATCCTCATTAAATAATTTATGCATGTGTCGAGTATCTCAAGCAAATAGGACAGAAAGTAAGTTGGTGAAGCAGGCACGTCGGGTAGGCAAGAAGATCATTTTTATTTGTCCAAAATCTCCTTTCTTTCGTTTAAGTGCATTTGTGCTCAACCTAGTCATTTGTATTCTAAACGAAAATACAGATGTAATATCATTAGATCACTTTTTATAATTTCAAAGAGAATCTCATTTCCAAACTTACATCAATTAACTTACAACGTACTTTTACGTACGAAAATATGGGGTGTAACATCATTCCTCCAGTTGGAACATTCGTCCTCGAATGTTGACTGATGCACTTATCGTTCTCATAACCTATAGCTCTTCTGAATATCTTAGTACTCTCCTTGCCATCTTAGGCAAATTTTCTATGAATAAATCTAAAGGCCAGGGCGTTCCCCCCCCCCCCCCCCCCCCCCCCCCTTTAGGCTTCTTTCTCACACCACGACTTCTGGTCGAATTCTTCCAATCTCGTAACTATTGCTACCTTCTATCATGCAGTCTGTATGACTTTGTCCTTGTATGTGTGCCTATGCGTCTCTTTTCTCCTTTTCCCTCTAAATTTTAGCCAATATCTATGTCACGCCCTGAACTTGGGGGGCGAGACCGGCACTCGGTTCCTCACCTATTCTGGCATACCAACTTACGACTAAGGGAATCTGAACATATAATGTCATACTGTGGCTATGGGCCACATTGAAAGACAATTTGTGAAGCAAAATATAAAACTGAATGGAAATAACACTAACTAAACGTCAATATAAAGTGGGGACAGCAGGGCCGTCATAACTACTACCACAGACAAACCAACAAAATATACATACAAGGCCTACAAGCCCAACATACTGCACTAACTAACATGTTATGTCTACAGGCCTCTACTGATGGATGTACTGTTCTCGGAATAGGGCCCCGACCTACCCATAACCTACATACACATATACACAATATGTATACAAAACTCTAGACCCTGCAACTTCGAAGAACATGGAGCTTACCGATAAAGTTGAACTCGGGAAACACCTACTGAGGAAGTCTACCCTTCTGTCTGTCTGAACCTGCACACATGAAATGCATCGTCCCCAGAAAAAGTGAGATCAGTACAAAATAATGTACCGAGTATGTAAGGCAATAAAGTATCAGAAAGCCGAAACTGAACTGATAATATAATAACTGAAAATAACTGGGAGTCAAAGATAATCTGAAGATATGCTTACCTGCCGATACTAACTCAACTCTCTTAATATAGCAAGTAAAATAGCTATCCGACCTTATAGGGCTCGGTATATGTAACTACTGTGACGTAGTAGGCTCGCTCATAGGCGCTCAGCCATAGTAGGCTCGGTATATAACTTACCACCTGATCAGAGGTTGACCAATAGGGGCCTGCCTATCGATTATAGCTCGATGGTAGTGAAAATACTATGATACTGTATATAGAGACTCTCTGCTATCTTGACTGGAAGAAGACAATACTCAATTGAATATGAAGTTCTGATAAGGGAGAATACTGTAACATAGGAGACTAGGATAATGTATATAAATTCGGGAGTATGAACTTCTCTTTATGCCTCATTACCAAACATATGTAATTACGAGATCATGCCAAAATGAAGGAAAGATTTATTCTTAACATACCTGGAGTAGGGAAAAATTCGTATGATATTCTTGGAAATGATTCCACCTTATTTCCTTATAATTGGCAAATCTTACATTCTGATATATGACTCTCACGCTCTTAAGAAAGAATATGTGACTCTTTCTTAAGAATGGATATGTGACTCTTTCTTAAGAATGAATATGTTAAAAATGGATATATGACTCTTTCTTAAGAATGTATATGTTAAGAAGGTGACTCTTTCTTAAGAATGAATGTGACTCACGTTTTTAAGAATGCCAAATCCCACATCTCTAATCTTGCCACATAATGTAATGATTTAAGAGTCACAATTCATGGAGTGTCTTACTTCCATGTGGGGGAGGGTTAAATCTTATCCAATTCTTTAATTTTATACCCAATAATTCCTTAATTAAATATGCAATCTCCCATTACCTAATAATTATTCAATTAACCACATAATAAAGAATTACCTTAACTTACTTAAAATACTACTCACTTTTAACATACCTTATACACCTTACTATCATGGTCATGTAGTACCTTGTATGGTACTAGTCCATAAATATCGGGTATTATAGCTTGGACCGTACTTTATACCAAATCGACAATCTTCAACGAAACCCATTTTCTTTGATTCGTTTACCCTTTAACCATCACGGCACTTTACTTATCGCCTATTATAAGTAGCATAAATGCTTATAACCTCAAAAATAATCTCATTCCCCAATCTACGTCGATTAAATTACGGCGAAACTTTAACGTATGAAAACGCGAGATGTAACGTCCTTCACCCCTTGGAAACATTCGTGAATGTTTATTCTTAGAGAGTTTGGGAAATTTTTCCAAAGTCTCCTCTGTGAACTAGACTAAAACCAACCTGTATGCAACTAGAAAACATACTATACATTCCACACATTGCCAATGTCTATAAATAGCAACACTTGGCTTCACAAAGCTGTCCATTATAAATTCTGAAAGTCAACAATAAGTGCTTACATGATGACCTACTGGACTGAATAGAGTTATGCTAAGGTATTCCACCTCGAGACATATCTTCAGTGTGAAATGGGTGGGGGTATTTAGACTTCATTTCTTCCTCATCTTCCACGTCATCTCTTCCACATTCTTGCTTCTTCTTAAAACCTTCACGGAGGCTACATCCTTATTCTACAGCTTGCGGATTTGTCAGCTAGGATGGAAACCGAAATTTCCTAGTATGAAAATTCCTCCGTAATATGTACATCATACGTGGGCACCACTCGGGTAGGATATCCAATGCACTTTCGTAACATAGATACGTGGAAAATCGGATGGACATATTCCAATTTCGACGGCAATTCTAACTCATAAGCTACTTAGACCACTCTCCGAATGATCCTATAAGGCCCAATATATTGTGGGCTAAGCTTGCCTTTCTTGCCAAACCTCATCACGCTCTTCACGGGTGACACCTTTAAGATTACCTAGTCATTAACCCCAAACTCTAAGTCTCGTCGTCGCACGTAAAAATATGACTTCTGAGGACTCTGGGCTATCAACAGTCGCTCCCGGATAATCTTTAATTTCTCTACGGCCCGCTGAACCAGGTCTGGCCCATGTAACCCAGGTTCTCCAACATCAAACCACCCTATAGGAGATCTGCACTTACGCCCATACAAAGCCCCATATGGAGCCATCCGGATACTGGAGTGGTAACTGTTATTATATGAAAACTCGATAAGAGGTAAATGTTCATCCCAACTTCTTTTAAAATCCAACATGCATGCTCGTAACATATCCTCGAGCGTCTGAATTGTGCACTCAACTTGTCCATCGTCTGTGGATGAAAAGTTCTGTTGTGATTCACTTGAGTCCCTAGACCTCTCTGAAATGACCTCTAAAAATGTGCTGTAAACTGGGCCCCACATAAGATATAATAAATCCTGGTACTCTATGTAGCCGGACTATCTCCTAAATATATAACTTTGCATAGTCTTCTACTGTATATGTAGATCTGACCGGTAGGAAATGAGCTAATTTCGTGAATCTATCGACTATCACCCATATGGGATCGAACTTACGATTAGAACGAGGTAAACCTGTGATAAACTCCATGTTTATCGCCTCCCATTACCACGAGGGGATCTCTATAGTCTGTATTAGCCCTCTAGGCTTCTAGTGCTCTACGTTCACCTTCTGACAACTAGGACACTGAGCGACAAACTCTGGAATGTTTTTCTTCATATCGTTCCACTAATACAAATCCTTAATGTCATGATACATCTTTGTCGACCCAGGATGAATGGAGTACCACGAATAATGTGCCTCTGACATAATCCTGTGTCATAGCCTTGCCTCATCTGGAACACACAAACGACCCCTGTATCTAAGAACCCCATCTCCCTTGAGCTCTAACAACAGCTCTTCTGTTGCGGTACTCACTCTCTCAACTAGACCAACTCTAGGTCATCGTACTACCTCTCCTTTACTTCTGCTATGAGAGATGATTTTACAATATTTTGGAGTACAACCCCAACATTGCTAGAGTCTACTAACTGAACCCCCAAACAAGCCAATTGGTGAATCTCTATAGTTAATTGTATTTTCTTGGCCTCTACATGTGCTAAGCTACCCATAGATCGGCGACTTAAGGCATCTGCTACCATATTAGCTTTTCCTTGATGGTAGAGAATGTTAAAATAATAATCTTTTAATAACTCAAGTCATCGACTGTGTCGCAAATTCAACTCCTTTTGCTTAAAGATGTATTGCAGGCTTTTATGATCTGTAATTACATCAACATGAACGCCATATAAATAATGCCGCTATACATTAAGTGCATGGAAAACTGCAACTAACTCGAGGTTGTGAGTCAGATAATTGCGCTCGTGCTTCCTTAACTGCCTTGAAGCATACGCAATTACCTTCTCATGTTGCATCAAGACACATTCTAACCCGACACCTGAGGAATTACAATACATGACATAACCATCTGGACCCTTTGGAAGTGTTAGAACTGGCGCCGAGGTCAACCTGCTCTTAAACTCTTAGAAACTCTGCTCGCAAGTCTCTGTCCACTGAAACTTAGTAGCTTTCTGCGTCAAGTTCGTTAATGGTGCTGAAAAGGAAGAAAAACCCTCCATGAACCTCTGGTAATATCCTGCTAACCTTAGAATGCTACAAACCTTTGTCGGAGTGGTAGGTCTAGGTCAGAATTTCACAGCCTCAATCTTCTGAGTGTCTACGTTTATACCTCCACCGGATACGATGTTCCCCAAGAATGCTACAGACTTCAACCAAAACTCACATTTGGAAAACTTATCATACAATTTACTATCACGGAGGATATGGAGAACCGCTCGTAGGTGGTCCGCATGATCATCCTCTAAACATGAATAAACCAAAATATCATCAATAAATATTATCACGAACAAATCTAAAAATGGATGGAATAGTCTATTCATCATGTCCATAAATACGACATGTGCATTCATCAACCCGAAGGAAATGACAAAGAACTCGAAGTGGCCATATCGGGTCTTGAAGGCTGTCTTGGGAATATCTTTCTTCTGAACTCTGACCTGGTGGTACCCCGACCTCGAATCTATCTTTGAAACACATCTAGCTCCCTGTAACTGATCAAACAAGTCATGTATCCTTGGAAGTGGATACTTATTCTTAATTGTTACCTTGTTCAACTTCCTATAATCGATACACATCCTCAGCGAGCCGTCTTTCTTCTGTACAAATAGTACCGGTGCACCCCAAGGTGAGGTACTGGGCCTGATTAAACCTTTCTCCAACAAATATTTTAACTTCTTCTTCAACTCCTTCAATTAGGCAAGTGCCATTCTATATGGAGGTATGGATAATGGTTGAGTTCCCGGAAGCAAATCAATGCTAAAATCAATCTCTCGCTCTAGAGGAATACCTGGAAGTTCATGTGGAAATACATCTGCGTACTCTTTGACTAGTGAAATAGACTGAAGTGTAGGTATTTCATCATTTGCATCTCTAACTTGCACAACATGATAAATGCACCTTTTTGCGATCATTTTCCTCGGCTTCAGGTAGGAAATAAACCTACCTCTGGGTGTCGCTGTATTACCTACCAATTCAAGGACTGGCTCACCCAGAAAATGAAATCTGGTTGTTTTTGCTCGACAATCAATTGCGGCATAGCATGCTGCTAACCAATCCATGCCCATGATAGCATCAAAATCCAACATCCCGAGCTCAACTAGGTCGGGTAAGGTCTGACGACACAAACTATCACTGTACAACCTCGGTAAACTCGTCTAGCAATAACCGATTCTCTAATCGGTGTAGATACCACAAAAGGATCACTTAGTATTTCAGGCACTATACCTAAATTCCCCACGACAAATAGGGTAATACACGATAAAGTAGATCCTGGGTCTATCAAGGCATAAGCATCGTGGGAGAAAATGGTCAACATAGCTGTCACAACATCTGGTGAAAATTTTTGGTCTTGCCGACATGACAAAGCATAACTACGATTTTAGTTACTATCTGAACTGGAACCTCTACCTTTCCCTTGACCTCTACCAACCGAAGACTTAGACTCGCACCCTGAAGGATGCACGGACATAGATGATCATGTTGCTGAATTCGCTGGTTGTGCCATACCCCCAGAATCTCTATTTGGGAAATATCGCATCATATGCCATGGACATCCACATGTATAACAAGCATCGGAACTAGCTCGGCATTGGACAGAGTGTCCTCTACCAAAGATGTCACACCGCAGCAGAAATGACCACATCTGCCCTGAGCCTCATTGTCACTGCAAACCCGATGCCCGTGAGATCTCACCTGGTCCTAACTGAGTATAAAGGTCATACCTGTAACCCTATAGCTGATGTGGTGGAGGCCTATATGGTTGTTCGAAGTATTGGATCATAAAACTACCCTGAGACTTCTCCTGAGACCTGGAAATCTCATCCTCTTACGCTATCCTGACTCAGTCCTATCTGTAACCTACTGCCAACGCCTACCCCTTTCTATATTCTGGGAGAATGCCTGAATGCGGGAGATATCCATACTATCCTGCAATGCAGCGGTGGCACATGCCTTGGTCAACTCTAGGGCCAACCTTTCTATAAACCTGTGACTCCTGTCCCGCATAGTAGAAACTATGGATGGTGCATATCTGGCCAATGAGCCAAAACGGAGACTATACTCTCGAACAATCATATTTCCCTTCTTGAGGGCTAGAAACTGATCGACTCGAGCCTGTTGGATCTCCCGCGGCAAGTACTGGTCAAGAAAGGAATTTGAAAAATTCTTCTAAATAGCTGGAGGTGCATCACGTCCCTTGGGCCTTTCCCATCCCTCGTACCAAAGGATGGCTATATCTCGGAGTCAAAAGGCTGCTAGCTCAACTGCCTCTTTCTCCGTGGCATGCATAACCTGAAAGATCCTGTGAAGCTGATCTATGAAATCCTGCGGGTCCCTCTATGATCTGTCTCTGTGAACTTTGGGGGACTCAAAGCAAAAAACTCTCGGACCCTTGAACTCCCAGACCCCTCAGAAGATCCTGCACTAGCGGGTGCCCAAGCCTGTTGCTGGGTAGCTACCAACTGTGCCAACAAATGTACCACACTCCTCAAGTCCTGATCTGATGGAAGCGGAGGGGGAAGTTGATGTGCGGTTTCCCTAGGAATCTCCTCATGTGGTAGAGGAGCCGGTAATGGCTGAGTAGGGGTCTCTCCCTAAGCCTCCGATTAGGACCCATCTACTAGGGGTACCCTGCTAGTCCCCTCACCTACTACTATATCTCTCCTCTAGATAGTCGTAGTCTTCCTAGTCACCATCATATGTGCATACAGATGCCAACACGTAAGTTCAAGTCAAAGTTCCTATAACTTTTCTACAACACGATTTAGATTTGAAAGAAGGGTAACCAATTCCTAAATGACCTGTAGTCCCCTGCTTATATAATGTGGTGCAAAACACATCTATAAACAAGACCCTACTAGACACATCTTGGAGATTCCCTAGGGCAGAACTGCTCAGATACCACTTTTGTCGCGCCCCGAACCCGGGGGGCGAGACCGGCACCTGGTGCCTCACCTATTGTGGCGTACCAACTTGCGACTAAGGGAATCTGAAAAATATAATGTCATACTTTGTCCATTGGCTACATTGCAAGACAATTTGTGAAGCAAAATATAAAACTAAGTGGAAACCAACGCTGACTAAACATTAATATAAAGTAGGGCCAGTAGGGCCATATAACTACTACAATTGACAAACCAACAAAATATACATACAAGGCCTACAGGCCCAACATATTGCACTAACTGACAAGTTATGCCTACAAGCCTCTATTGATAGATGTACTATGATCAAAACAGGACCGACCTACCCATAACCTATATACACATATACACAAGATGTATACAAAACTCTAGACCCTGCAACTCCGAAGGACATAGAGCTTACCGATAATGCTGAACTCGGGTAGCACCTACTGAATAGGTCTACCCGTCTGTACGTCTGAACCTACACGCATGAAATGCACCGTCCCTAGAAAAAGGGACGTCAGTACAAAATAATGTACCGAGTATGTAAGGCAATAAAATATCAGAAACTGAAAATGAACTGATAATATAATAACTGAAAATAACTGGGAGTCAAAGATAATCCGAAGACATGCTTACCTGTTGATACTAACTCAACTCTATCAATATAGTAAGTAAAATAGTTGTCTGGTCTTATAAGGCTCAGTATATATAACTCCTCTGGCGTAGTAGGCTTGCTCATAGGTGCTAGGCCATACTAGGCTCTGTATCTCGTCCATTCTCGACTCGCTCATAGGTGCTCGACCATAGTAGGCTCGGTATATTAACTTACCATCTGATCAAAGGTTTCCCAATAGGGGCCTGCCCATCTATTGTAGCTCGATAATAGTGAAAATAATGTAATATTATATATATAGACTCTCTGCTCTCTTGACTGGAAGAAGACAATACTCAATTGAATATGAAGTCCCGATAAGAGAGAATACTATAACTTAGGAGACTAGGATAATGTATATCAATTCGAGAGTATGAACTTCTCTTTATGCCTCGTTATCAAACATATGTAATTACGAGATCATGCTAAAATGAACGAAAGGTTTAGCCTTAACATACCTAGAGTAAGAAAAATCTGTATGATATTCTTGGGAAAGATTGAACTGTATTCCCTTATAATTGCCAAATCTTACGTTCCGATATATAACTCTCACGTTTTTAAGAATGGATATGTGACTCTTTATTATGAATGGTTATGTGACTCTTTCTTAAGAATGAATATGTTAAGAATGGATATGTGATTCTTTCTTAAGAATATATATGTTAAGAATGGATATGTGACTCTTTCTTAAGAATGAATATGTGACTCACTTTTTTAAGAATGCCAAATCCCACATATCTAATCTTGTCGCATAATGTAATGATGTAAGTTTCAAAATTTATGGGTGGCTTACTGCCACGTGGAGGAGGGTTAAATCTTATCCAACTCTTTAATTAATTACCCAATAATTCCTTAATTAAATATGCAATCTCCCATTACCTAATAATTAATCAATTACCCACAAAATTAAGACTTACCTCAATTTACTTAAAATACTACTCACTTTTAACATACTTTATACACCTTACAATCATGGTCATGTAGTACCTCTCGTGGCACTAGTCCATAAATACCATGTATTATAGCTCGGACCGTATTTTATACCAAATCGACAATCTTCAACGAAACCCATTTTCTTTAATTTGTTTACCCTTTAACCTTCACGATACTTTACTTATCGCCTGTTATAAGTAGCATAAATTCTTATAACCTTAAAAATAATCTCATCCCTGAATCTACGTCGATTAACTTACGTCGAAACTTTAACGTATGAAAACGCGAGATGCAACACTCTAGGCCGCACTTTGTGAACATATATAGAATTATGACAAGATCTTCCTCTAGGCGTCTATGGCTTTACTACATCTAAGTAGGTCATACTATACCATAACTCTTACTTCACTTTATCGTTACTGAGGTCTGCTACCAACCTCCAGGTTACTCTCATTGCTTATCCTATATGTATAAATTTAAGTCATTTAACGCTTCCTCATTACTATTCATCTTAAGAATGACGACCTAATCTTATCTCATGCTTTGTAACTTTTATCCATCCATTATTGATTCACCTCAATGTTGATCTACAATCCACCACTGATAACTTGAAACCTCTTATGTAATACATTGTCACTAGGGCTCACGGTACATCAATGAACATTTGAAGTTATTTTCCTGATCCACCCAGGGGCGATACTATACTTCAATAGTTGTATTTCATGGCATCCCTAAGTGGTTCATCTTATGGGAGGTATTCTAATCTCGTGCAATTTATGAAATCCCTTCTCTACTAATCATTACTTAATCAAAAGCATAAATAATTACACCTCTATTATACTACTGGGGGAGCATTCCATCTCTTCTAAATGCTCCTAGTCTTAGACTCCTCTGAGTCCATTCATGCTATACTGAGCATTCTATAACTTACGAAAACTATCAGCTCTCTTGTTTTGATGGGCTTAATCCCGAGACCTTACGTATTCTTGTCACCATCTCACTCACTTTTTCGTATCCTTACTCGTGTCTTCCTAAAACATTGTCACTCTACCATACACTAGCTTGTGACCTACACATATCCATTTATACAACTCACAACCTTCCTTTAACTTGCTTGCACCATAGATTTTCTTCTGTTATTTTGGAACATCAAGCGAGACATTACATCGTCTCTACTATGCTTTACTCTCTTAACTAGACCTCTCGGTACCTAGAAACCCTAGGTTGGGAGATATGCCACTGACGTCGCCACTATCATTCCTGGATACTGAATCCTAACACTTCTAGCCTTCTATCTGAAGTATGGACTATTCATAACCTTCTGGACTTGAGTATCTCGTACATTGTCCAACTTTACCTTAATTACCTTATATATCGCATAACATCTTCTATCTCTTTCATAATATCCCTTCTACCTAGGTATAATTCACATCTACAACTTGAAGCCCTATAATAATACTTGCACCTCTAGTGCATATACAATCCGGTGGGAGCTTCATACTAACATCTTATGAGGATGGTACTCTTCTAACTAGCTTTATCGTAGAGTCGTTAAAGAATATGACCGTTGTACTATCTCTCTTGTACATCTGATATTAAGAGTGATTCTGGAATGTTCTCAATCACGATTTCTTCAATTTTCTTGGTCCAATAATCAGACTCCTAATTTACTTAGTTGATGTAACTTTTAAGTTTCCTCTTCCCTCTAATCAGCCTTTAGTAGGCTTAAGAAATCTTCTGATATGCGTCTCATGGTATTAGTTATTACTTTAGCATTTCATGGACGATATGGAATATCTATGATACAATCTTCTAACAATTCAATCATTTGTCTATGACCTGGACTCAATTCTTTCTTTTAACGTATACAAGAGTCTTCTACGACTGTATGAATGTCAACTATATGGTGCATGGATAATACTCTGAAATCTTATGTGCGTTCATAACGTAACTAACTCTGGATCATTGATCGAACAATTCCTTTAGTTCCTTCTCAACTTTCTTTAAACTTAAGCAATTACTTTTCCTAGTCTTTCTGCTCCCTTTTTGCATGCACACTTAGCTTATCTTAGTTCCCATACATGCCAGAATTTTTGTGCAACTCATATAATCTCGAATATTACTTTTGATTTTACTTCCAGTTCATTAGCCACGGTAGATAACAACTTTCTTATGCAATGCATACAATGTTGTAGTGAAAAATATTTTTACATGACTATTTATTCTTCAAGTTACTATGCTTCAGTTGAAGCCTTCTTCCTTATTTCCTCAGCTAGGCTTTCATTGCAGTACATAGGGAGGACCCTTTGACTCTTGTAAAGCTGTGAGCTTATTACATCGTATACTCGATAAATTTTTTTCGATGTTCTTCCTCGCCTATAATTATCCGTAGTTATAACTCCACACCCTTGTGCTTGTATGGTTGCTTCTGAACTGATATTTTTTATTGCCTTCCCAGTGTCACTCTCTTTTATATCCGTAACACACATACGTTACCTTAAACTACCCCGACTCCTATCTGAATATATCTCAAGGATTACAATGTCATAATTGCGAGGTTGAATTCACTATATTGGGTCTTACTATTTTTATCTTGCACGATCTGCTGATTTGTTCCGTAACCTCTTGTCTTGACATAACTAGACTCTTATTGAATCAACTACTAACTACTCGTCAATCCATTCTCATATCTATATTAGATGTAATCTCTCTTGGGTTATTTTCTTTCTCTAAACGTGCATCTCGCACTGGCTGCTTATATATTAAGTGTTCATTCGCACTAATTTTTCAATAACATCTGGGCGAGAACCCTTACTGCCTCTCCCTACCGTCGTGCTTGTGTAAGGTTCTAGAGTCGTAACCTATTTGTAGGATTTGAATAAGTGTAATCTCACCACTTTCTTATTTTTATCTCATTCTTCCTTTACTACTACATAGTTATCTGAACCATATAACTCTTACTTAATACCATATCAAACAATCTTGTCCCCTCTCTTCATCTTTGGAGTCTATTCACATCTTCACTGACTCTTGCTCGCCTAGAGGTAACCCTTTTGTAGCGAGGATAACAAAATTTCTTACTCACGAGGGTGACACCTAGTGTAACTGGCTCACTTAGTCCCTTAAGATTAACTCTGCTCACAATGCTTGCTTTAGGGAAGCATCTCCCTGAATGATCTTTGAAGGTTATTCTTTCGTTGTCCATTCTATTATTACCAAAACGAGAAGTCTGAAATTTTCACGATGTCGACTATTATCAAATCCTTCTGTCCCTAACTTATGTTCGGGTTATCTTGTTCACTAGCCCATAGTTATTTCTATTACTTCGAGGTCTAATTTTTCCTTCTGGTAATCACATTGGAGTCACCAACATACTTCTAGAAATGAGGATATAACTTATGTCTTATGCTCTTTTATTATTTCAAGGCATGTCTCCTCTTGTCTTCGCTTAACTTGACTATAAACTCTATCATCATGTCATATTTTGAATTACCGTTACTCATTTATCACATCTTACTCATAATGCTTTATTTACTCTCTTCTTATTCTACTGCTAATATATCTCTATATCTCTTTATTCTTATAAATTAAACAAAACATTATGTCACTTTTAGCTCCCTTTGCTTCATGTCACTGGATCTTCTGTTCGCCTAACATTCTCTTTTTCTAGGGGCGGGAGTCATACTAAGGTATATATTTATGCCTTCTAGGATTCCACTGCCTATTTTCTGAAATTTCTGAATATTCTAGTATTCATATCTAACTATACAATTCTAGAGTGCACCATCTAGGTGTCTTGCAAGGAGATCTATTACAGAGTTTGCACTATCATTCGAAAATGTCATCTAACACTAACATCCATCCACCATTATGGTTACTCTAACCCCGACTAGATTCTGATATCATGTCCTTCTCTTAAACTATATCTGTTAGCTCCCATAGGGAATAACACTGATGGGTGTGACCAATTGTACATACCTCTATTACTTTTGAAGGTAACTCAAAATGATTATAACTCTCTTCATGAATTGTAAATAACGATAATCTTCACTAACTAGGTGCCTCGTACCCTTCTTCACCTTGCTTCTTTTACTTGTTAAAACTTGTATCTATCTTCTGATTCTCTCGTTGCTTTTTACCATATGAGTGGATAGATATTCATGGCTTAAGGATCCTTATCAAGAAGCTTACACGTCTTAGTACACACATGATGAGCTGAAGTCCTTACATTTACTCATCATAAGCATCATGCAAAATCGAGTTCCTCTAACTCAACTCTTCCACAACCACATGCAATCTCTTACCAACTGTCTTTCTGGTTCCAGCTATTGTATTACGAATAAAATAGAGTTTAGGAGTTTGAATTCTTAAAACTACCACACGATCTATAGTAAGAAGAAAGAGTAACATTCCTAAATGCCCTGTAGCCTCCTGCTTATAAGTGTGGTGCACAACACACCCATAAACAAGACTCTACTACACACATCTTGTAGACTCCCTAAGACAGAATTGCTCTGATACCACTTTTGTCACGACCCAAACCGAAGGGCCACGACGGGCACCTGATGCCTAACTCAACCGAGTATCAACGTAATGTATCCTTCTTCTCATACTATCATGGACCAATGAACCGGAAAGCCGTCATGAGATAACCAGAATAAACATAAGGGAATACTCGATATTGGAGTACCCAACATGGTATATAAACTTGTACATGTTACATACAGGCATATACAGCTAACATGATCATTTGTAAACTCAAAACATAGGCCGACAAGGCCATACAAGTATCCATATACATGACATATGTCTGCAAGCCTCTAAGAGTACATAAATGTCATAAAGCCTCTAAGAGTACATAAATGACATCTGTCTAAAATCCTCTAAGTTTACTTTACTCATCAAGGACTCTCGCTTTATCAAGTAGGTCATGGTGTACTCCAAACACTTCCTCCTCTACTTATTATTTTCCAAACTCACTTAAGAAATTAGCAGCCTATTCAAATATTTATGAAAGGTTCACTCATCTCTCTCAGAAGAATGTCACAAGTACGGCTTCAAGTTCCATAGGCTTTCCCCTCATGTAGATCACCACTAATGTAAGCTCACTCGGCTAAATCAAGTAGGACTTATTTTGGGATGTAATGAAGGTTTTTGAATTAGTATTTGATACAATATGGGTAAGTGGTTACACCTTCCTTAAGCACTCCATCTTTCATTTCTCGTCTTACACTTTGCCAATTCTTTGAGGAAGTTCCTTTTACTTGGGGGATGAGAGAGACTTAACATCACTCTTTCTTGATCATTGCATTCATATTTCTACATATTTGGGATCATTGAATTTCTTTGAATCTCTTCAACTCTTCCACTTATTCATTTTGTTGCATTTTTCTTTTTGTTCTTTTCTTTTCTTTGCCTTTTCTTCTCATCATTTCTTTTACTCTTTTTGTGCCTTAATACCTTTTTCAATTTCCTTGTCTCTCTCCCAAACATACGTTTTTATCCATTTGTTTCACATGAATGTCAAGGAAAGCTTGGCTTCCAAGAGAGAGTCACAATAGAACGGGTAAAAGCTTCTAACATGGTTTTCAAATGAGAAAGGCTAAAGACTCGAAGAAGTTGACTAGGGATGACATCATTGGTAGGCAATAGAAAACTCAAAGTGGCCAAGGAAAGAATACAATCACTTCTCAATCCAAGCAAAACTTAGGATTTCACCTT
The DNA here is from genome assembly GCA_005239525.1 of Nicotiana knightiana. NCBI lineage: Eukaryota > Viridiplantae > Streptophyta > Magnoliopsida > Solanales > Solanaceae > Nicotiana > Nicotiana knightiana. Next base: position 45,772 of record ML416449.1, on the reverse strand, counting down.
GAAACACATTCGAGGAAAGTTCTAGACCTTTCGCATGAGTACTTGGACTAACAACAAAGAAACTCACCTCTTACGCAACTGGATTGTTTAAGAGGACAGAGTTGAGGGGGCACAACGACCACATTCAAGTTTAAAACTCACTCCTCGATGGTTGTAAAAGCCAACACAAGAGTCACAAAGTCAATAACTAGAGCTATTTCTTTTTGAAACCTTGTTTTTAACCAAAACCATGTTGTTAAGTGTGTTGGTACCAAATGAAGCGCGATTGACTCTTTGAGCATGACTCAACTAAATCTTTTTATTCACTACTACTACTACTATTACCTAAACAAAAATAGATCATCCCCTTAAGACTGTTGTTACGCCATCCATCGTTGGGACGAGTCACCCGGTTCACAAAATAACTACCTTCGAAAAGAACCTTGGCATTAAGAAAACAAAAGACTTATTATCTACTGAAATATAAGAAGAAGCTACTAAATCAAACACTAGATAATAAGGAACAAACATAAAAAAGCTACAAAGAAAAAACTATCGAAAGCATAATGAATATACATAATGAGAGAAAGAGAGGATATATACATAATGAGAGAAGAAGAAGAAAAGAAGAAAATAGTATCAAGTTATTACAAACCAGCTGTCTCAGAGTCATCAAATAAGATCAAATAAACTTCACCCCCATGCGAATAAAAATAAGCATTGTCCCCAATGCTTAACAAAATAAGAGTAAAGGAAGTGAAAGAGTGAAGAAAAGTCCATATGGATCATAGGACATCTCTGTGTCCATAGCAACGTCACCGCCCTCTTGTCTCATCCGACTGGATCTCATCATCCTTAACTCAACTGTGTTGGTGAAATCTGACACACTTCCTTGGCAATAAAGTCTGGCTCCTCAACTTGGCCACCTGGTGCCTCTAGTGCTGAAGGAGTTGTAGGATCTTGGCCTGGGTGGTGTGGGTTAATTAGCATGTCAAAAGGTATATCTCCGGTTGTAGCAAGCTTGGTAACCTGTCTCCGGAGCTTGTCCACTGACTTTTTGGAGGCTTGGGACTTTATCATTTTCTTTTCTTCTTTGCCCAGCTATTCGATTACTGACCCATGTTGTACCAAGGTAGCCATGATGGTGTTCTGGTTCTCCAGGAGCTTCTTCAATGTTTCTTTAACTGACAGGGAAACCTGAGCTGCCTGAATAGAAGACTCTGTTGCAACAGTACTGGATAAGAGTGGCAGCTTTGCAGTGGCTGTCTGCATCCACTTATTGAGACTCGCCAATGTCTAGGAGACTTGCAACATGGAAAGTGGAGCAGTATTCATGGGCACATGCTTCAAAGACGAGGTGAAACCTGTGGCAGGAATTGCGGTGGGACCTATAGATGGTGGTGGTGTCATACTTGCGACAATATAGGAAAGCTCGAATGAAGTGGATGGAACATCAACTGGTTCCGCAACAACCACTGATGTCTCGTCAGACTGGCCTGTGGTGGTAGACGTCTGACCTTTTTTCTTAGGGTTGTGTGCATCCATCAATGAGTGCCATGAGAAAGGCTTCTTAGGCTGCACCTTTATATCATAATCCCTCGGCTTACCCTCGCATATGTGAGATACTCTGTAATAGTGTTGGGATACGGGTAGGATAAGTCAGCTTGCGAGTGGTCACAAAGATGTTGGTAGATATCATGACACCCACCTTGATAAGGTACATGTCCATGATAGAAGCAACTAAAACGACCTGAGGAATCGGAAGATAGGTCTCATTCTTGCACGGGTCTAGTCTATTGCAGACAAAGGTTTGCCACCCTGTTGCCTCAAATATCAGATTGTTCCTATGAATAGGAACCCCTGCTGTGATCCATGGTGGTGGTGGCCCAAGAGCTTCTATTATGTCACTAACAAAGGACGAGTTGCATCCCCATGTGCACACTTCTCTAAGTACTCTATGGGCTAGACATCGTCAAATCCCAAGTATGTGTTCAATGTATGCTAATCAAATTGCATGTTAAGGTTTCTCACTTTCGTCACCTTTGTCCCCTTTTTAATGTGCGCCACATTGACGTAGAATTCTGGGACAAAGTGCTCCTTAGCATGCACCATTCTTTGGGTAAACCATATCCACCCTTTGTGTTCTCTAAACTACCTCAATACTGCAGGGCTATACCTATCTGGATCTTTCAACTAAAACTGTTGCTCAAGAGTGAGCGGCCTCATTGTCCACCATTCACGGAAGCTGGAGAAGGTTGCCAGGTTGAAAAATTAGTCCTCCCATACTTCTTTCTTCTTCGACCTTTCAAGGCCGACAACTGTAGCATCTCCCCCTCTTCCATCATCAGGGATGTCCTGAACTAATGTATCTGGTGCCTCAGGGACAGGTGTAGTGGAACGCTCAGAAGCATGACTAGCACTTTCCGAACCTTCGGAAGTGCTATGAGATGAGGATGACTCATCCCTGAGTTGATACCTCCGTGTCGGCCTTGACTGGATAGTCGGCTGCTCTTGTATAGAGGTAGAGTTTTCCTCTGATGGTTTCCTAGATGGGACATAAAAGCTGGTCTCAAAAAGGTCTGCACATCTCCCTCTGCTGGATGTAGGTTTCTTTGCGATTGTTCTTTATTTGACAAGGGGTAAGACACTCTTGCCTTGACCCCTAGAAGGTTCACCCTTCCTTTCGAAGTGTCGCCTTTGCCTCTAGATCGAACCATTCTCTATACCAAGCAAATGCAATTGTTTGAAACATGCTTTCAGTTAAGGATCTGCGATCCACACATTTATCCTTGCGGTCTCAGATTGGGCCTTGCGGACCGCACAATTCCCTATTGCATCCGCAAATGTGAATTGCGGTCCGCACATTTTTTCCTTGCGACCCAACTTATAAACGAAAAATATGCCAACTCTCTGATGACAGATAATTGGCTGATGTGCGGCCGTAACCTGATTTCTGCGGTCGACACAATTTGTCTTGCGGCCGCACATTCGAGTCACAAACTTATAAACTCTCTAAAGACAGTGAAAGAGTTGTTCTGTGGCTGCGATGAAATTTCTACGGTCTGCACAATTTTCCTTACGGCTACAGACCCAGTCATTCTGAAAGCTACCCTAGACTCAACTTCTACGGACTGCACAATTTCTTGTGCGGCCGCAGATTTCAAACAATTACAAGCAGGTTAGTACTTTTATCTAGGACTTGCAATTTTTTGCACAAATTTTGACATGGTAACAGCGTACAAGCATGAAACTCTATTGACCCATTTCCCATAGAGCACGTACTAGTTGACCCACTAAAGATTTAACCCCACATGGTTGTACAAATTATGTCTACTAATTTAACAAGTAATTGAAGCATACCAGATATGAACTAGTGCAAGAAATGAGTGATTAAAAATTGCTAGGCGTGCAGGCAGATGATTTACCAAGACATTTCATATTGGTGCATGTTTTGTGCTCAAAGAGGGAAAAGGGTAACAGTAGCACTAACCTTCTATTTATACAGTCAAGGTTCTAAGGTGAAAGAGGGTCGAGTGCAGTTGCAGAATTCTGGTTCCCGACCGCACTCTATAACTTGGTGAGATTAAACCTTCATTTGTTTGGGGTCCATAGAACTTTTTGTACGACCGCAAATCCTTGCTGGGGACCGCAGATTTTCTGTTGCAGCCGCAGATCGACCTTTTTCTGACTGACCAACTTTAGAGAGTTGAAATTTTTTATCTTCCAGTTGTGCGGTCTGCAAGTTAATTGTGCGGATGCAAAGCACTTTTGCTGCAGCACCATAATTGTGTGGTCCACACAATACAACTGCAGTCTGCAATTCTTTCAACACTTAACTAGATTTCTGTCCACAATTGTTGTAAAGCACACTCACCCACGCAACACACTTCAAATCAATTTATCAAAAAAAATAATACATAACTACAAAAGAAACAAAGAAAAGAAAAAAGAAACATGGGTTGCCTCCCAAGAAGCGCCTGATTTAACGTCGGGGCACGACGTAGAATACCATCAGTTGAAATGAATAACTTCCACGATGTGGCCATCTCCAACTTGTCCCAAATAGTGCTTCACCCGATGACCATTGACTCGGAATACCTCATTATTTTTGTGCTTCAACTCGAATGCACCGAAAGGTGTCACACCCATCTTTTTAAAAAGGCCACTTCATTCAGACTTTAACTTCCCGGGAAACATTCTCAATGGTGAGTTAAACGTCAACACAAGATCACCACCTTGAATTCTTTGTTCCAAATGTATTTGTCATGAAGATATTTCATCTTTTCTTTGTACAAGGAAGAACTTGCATAAGCATGGTACCGGAACTCATCCAATTCATTCAAATGTGCAGCCCTCAAGGTAGCGGTTACATCCCAATTAAGATTCAACTTCTTTAGAGCCTACCTAGCCTTGTGCTCTAGTTCCACTGGAAGATGACAAGCCTCGACGAACACCAACCGGTATGGCGACATTCCGATAGGTGTTTTGTAAGCCACCTCATAAGCCCATGCGTAAGAGCCCACAGGCCAGCCTAAAGAGCCTCAGGGCCAATTTATAACCCTAAGGGTTTCATCTCAAAGTCTAATACATCGGGCTAATTATCGACAAGAAAATCAGAAAAACCAAAGAATCTTTCATATATATATATATATATGTGTGTGTGTGTATGTGTGTTTATTACAAATATGCATTTACAATGCTCCCACATGAGTCTTTACAGAACAACTAAGGAAAATATAGTCTGCTCTAGGGACCAGCTCCCTCGGAAGCCTTCAAGTATCAGCATCGACACCGGAAGAAATGAAAAACTTGGCGTCGATCTCATCTGCCTTGGCCTGCTTTATCTTTTCGGAGAGATCACACTACTAGAAATTGGAGCTATGGCAACACTTTTTATTGCTACGGATCCGTAACCATTGCGATGGGTATTCTATTGTTACTATCATAACCGTTATAAATAATTATTGGAACTACCGGGACACTTAGCAACTGAACCGTTGCCATAGTCTTAATAACTGTTCCTATAAATTTTTATATGGCAATGGTTTTTGTAACCGTAGCAATAGATATATCTATAGTAACGGTTGGTTGTATTGTTACGGTCATTTAGTTCCCTCCTTATATTTCACCCAAAATTTTATACCCGCTAAAATAAGGTTGGGCCCACAATCTGATTAATAATTTTTTTAAAATTTTTATATCTAGTTTTCATAGAAATTATATATATATGTAAATCCCTAATTATTTTCCCATTAGAAAATCCCTAATTGATTACCAAAACACACAGCTCCTCAATTTCTTTTCTCCATCTCCATTACTCGATCTCCATCACCAAATCCCTAATTCATTAACCAAAATCCCTAATTCATTCCTTTGAAACTAGAAATATATCTACTAATTTGAAATCAGAAACATAATCACCAAAACTTTGAGCTCATTTGTCACGAAATCAGTTCCTTTGTCACGAAATCACTTGAAGAGTTACAAGCATGTCATCAATTTGAAGCTCCTTTGTCACGAAATCAGCTCCAATTGTTGCATTTCCTCTAGCCAGTGGAATGTATGTAATGTTCTTTCTCTCCCTAAAATGTTTCACTCTCTGTCTACAACATGCATTTGGATGGTCTTAAAATTGGAGATTGTGACCGTAAATTTTACATTATTTTTGCTTAGTCCTAATTTCATTTCACTTTGTTCTGCTTAAATCTGTGAAATTAAGAGATATTTTTCACTTGTTTGACTATTTGGGAGGTTCATTTTATTTCAGTTTATCAATTTAGTGTAGATTTTGAGTTTTTAATGGATCTCTTGTGTGAGTTTGTTGGAAATGGATCGTAGGTTCTTATAGATTTCTACTCATAGGAGGTGTTATTTTAATAGACGTGGACTGCATGATCACATTGTGGGATAAAATCACTGGTTGTGCAATAAATACCATTTCTCGTCTGGGTTTGGTGAAAAATCTTTTATTGTTTGGTTGAAGTAGCTTAATTTATCTAGTTATAGTTACTTTTTTTGTAATTAAGGTTTACCTATCTCTTAGAATTTTAAAGAGTTGTTGTACGTGCTTGCTGGATGCGGAGTTTAAGGTTTGTTGTTGATCCTGTTAGTTTAAGTTTTCACCTACTGCTTCATAGTGTTGTCGAATTTGATGGTCCACTTTTAACCATTTTGACTTTTTTCTACTAACATGCACTATTTCTTTTCTCACTAACTTTTATGTAACGACCCGATCGGTCTTTTTGCATTATCGGACACCGTTCCCCTAAATGAAACTTTCCATAGCGGCTTATTGTGATTTATGACTTACGGGGGCGGGTGGTCCGGGATTCGGAAGTGTTTAGAGTGCTATAGGAACACTTGGTTCCTTAAGGTTGGCCTTTTAAGGCTAAGTTTGACTTCAGTCAATATTTTGAGTAAACGACCTCGAAATCGAGTTTTGACGGTTCCGGTAGCTTCGTATGATGATTTCACACTCGGGCATATGTTCGAAATGGGTCTTGGATGACCCGGGAGTGTTTCGGCGCCCAATATTGAAATAAGAGTACTTAGGTTCCTATTGTGGTTTGGGACGTGTTTTTGAGTTATCGAGGTCCGAACAGAATTCTGGGACCAGGATTAGTTTTGTTATGTCATTTATGACTTGCCTGGAAAATCTGGTGTCATTTCGAGTACTGTAGGTCGGTTCGGCGTGTTGTTAGTGAAGCCATGAAAACTTAAAGTTCCTAAGTTTGGTTCTAGGGGTTTTGAGGTGTGATTTTGAGTTTTAGCGTTGTTTTGGGTGTTTCGAAGGCTCGAGCGAGTCCGTATTATGATTTGGGACTTGTTGGTATATTTGGACGGGGGCTCGGGTGCCTCCCGGACACCACATGGGGCTATAAACCAGGTGAAATAGCTGCTGGTGCACCTGTTCTGGTGTGATCCGCAGGTGCGGTTGCCCAGTCGCAGGTGCGACCCCCAGCAGGCAGTCCATTTCTCGCAGGTGCGGTCTCCCCTTCACAGGTGCGGGCCCAGGATTCCTTGTCCATTTTCATAGGTGCGAGCCTTTGCTCGTGCAGTCCTCGAGCCGCTGGTGCGGAAACATTGTCCGACAGTGTGTTTCTTAAATACTGGATTCTGGATTTTTTCCTCAGTTAGAACACCTTGAGAGCTTGGGAAAAGGGCTCAACGACCCAACCACTAAAAGGTAAGTAAATTCTATCTTAAAATGGTTAATGCATGCATTCTTAGTATGATTTAACTACTTAATTAGTGGAAAATTTAGGAATTTTGGTAGTAACCTAGGGCCTTGGAGAATTTAGAAAATTACCCGTCAATTATCTATGAAATCAAGTAAAAATCATGTATTAATGATCCTTAGGCTATGGGTAAGTGTTTCCTTCGAATGTTTTTTGAATCCGAGCATGCGGGCCCGAGGTTGGATTTAGGATTTCTTGAAGAACGGCGAATTTGACTTAGTAGGAGGAGGATTTCCATACTTTGAGCATAAATTGATGAATTTGTATAACATTTGGCTTGTTCTCGGGCGTAGAGTTCGGAGTTTCGGGTGCGTTCTTTGTCCGGGGAGTAGATTCGACACGAGGTGAGTCTCCTTTCTAACCTTGTAAAGGGGAATTTTCCCCCTATGTGATTTAAATGACTATGTGCTAATGTTTGTGGGGGCTACGTACGCGCAAAGTGATGAGAGTGAGTACGTAGCGACTATTATTGTTATGTCCGGGTAGTTAGGCCTACAACATGCCTTAGGATCTCCTTGAAATGAATTATATGCTAAGTGAATTAATGTTACATGTGGCTTGTTTCCCTGAGATCATGGAATAAGTAATTTTATGCAATTTTTCATGAAAAGGAATTGATAAAGAATAAATGTGTGGATTGTGTGTGCATGTAACCGCTTCGCAATTTACATTCCGCGAGCGGAGTGTTATTGCCCTCACTCTCATGGGAGCGGGACATATGCCACGGTGAGATTGAAAGATATATATATTATGGTTCGGGTCGTTCGACCCTCGGCAGTGCACATATATGATCATTATGATGGCTCAGGCCGGTTTTCCTTATCCTGTATGCGCATGTTAAACTGTTAAGAATTCTGTTATGGATTTTGAGTGTTCAGATATATTTTAAAGGAAAGAAAAGAATAATGAGGTAGAAATTGTATATTTTCTTCCACTATTTATTTGAATTACTGTTATTTTAAATATTTATTGCGTTTATCATACTTGTATGTCCATTACTGATGTTATATATTGCTAATCATTTTGTTGGACCTTAGTGAGTGTCAAGTTGACCTATCGTCACTACCTCTTCAAGGTTAGGCGGGATACTCACTAGGTACATATTTGTTTATGTACTCATGCTGCACTTCTGTACTTAATTGTACAGGTTATGAGGCTGGTGCATCTGGTTATCAGACCGGAGCTCGATTCTTATCTTAGATGGACCCGACTTCACCGTGAGCTGCTTCTCCTGACGATCCTTGGCAGCACCATGGAGTTTTGTTTTGCTGATTTCCCGTTTATTTCTTTCAGACTGTGGAATCGTATATTATGTTTTGTATATTCTGTTAATATGCCCGTATGACTTGTGACACTAGTTCCTGGAACACACATAGTTATTATTTTGGTTTTCGGGTATGTATATGTATATATTGGCTCATTCATCTTTTTGACTGATTTTGGTAAAAATGGCTTGCTATCTTTTTCAATTAATGTTTTGAACTTTAAAGCTTGACACGTATTGGGATGTTTAACCAAGAATGGTAGGAACCCTTAGTAATTTAAGTGTGGGCTTGCCTAACCCCGGTGTTGGGCACCATCACGACCTGATTTAGTATTTTGGTTCGTGACAACATGGTATCAGAGCACTAGGTTCACGTAGTTGTCACAAGTCACGAGCAAACCTAGTAGAGTCTTGCGGATATGTATGGAGACGTTTGTACTTATCTTCGGGAGGCTATAGGGTGTTAGGAAAACCTCTACTTATTTTTATTCTATCGTGCAGTTAATGGTTTACTAAATTTCATTCTTCTATTCTCTCACAGATGGTGAGGACGCGTGCAACCGATATTCCAGACTCGGGAGGGGCCGCTATCCCCGTTGTTCGAGGCCGTGGCAGAGGCCGGGGAGGGAATTGGCCCGAGGTAGGGGACGAGGACGTCCCCGAGCTATTCCATTCATACCACCACCAGAGGATCCTACTATAGAGGAGCAGGGTGAGGTGCCCCCAGCAGGTCCTGCTCTAGTGGACTTAATGATGGCGCCAGGATTTCAGGAGATCAACGGCTGTATGATGCGGTTCATGGACACCATGTCCCAGGCCGGTTTATTTTCGGAAGATCTGGCCATATCTCAGGCGGGAGGGGGGACCCAGACTCCTACCGCCCAAGTTGCAGCATTACATCATACCCCGGGTACACTGCCGATGGGTGGGGCCCAGCTTGTAGAAGCAGCACCTGAGCTCAGGCCAGCTACGGACGGCGATCCGCAAAAGTTATTAGATAGATGGACTCGGTTGCACCCTCCAGTCTTCGGGGGTGAGCGGGGCGAGGATGCCCAGGATTTTGTTCATATGTGCAGGTTTAGGCTGCACAATATGAGGATATTAGAGTCCCATGGAATGGACTTCACTACCTTCCAGCTAGAGGGCAGAGCTCACAGATGGTGGCAGTCCTATATCCTCAGCAGGCCAGCATATTCTCCTTCTATCACCTGGGAATAGTTCACTCAGATGTTTCTAGACAGGTATATCCCACCCTCTGAGAGGGAAGAGCTGCGATATTAGTTTGAGCAGCTGGAGCAAGGATAGATGTCTGTGACAGATTACGAGGCTAGATTCTTAGAGTTATCTCGCCAGGCACTTATGATATTGCCTATTGATGCTGAGAGAGTGCAGAGATTTGTAGCAGGGATGCACTCCGGTATTAGGGCCAACATGACTCGAGAGGTGGAGATGGGGACTCCCTATCAGCTGGTGGTCGAGATAGCTCATCGGATTGAGGGCTATCGATCGAGAGGCAGAGAGAAGGGTCAGCAGGACAAAAGAGCCAGATTCTCCGGGGTGCCCCAGCTACGGGCAGAGGTCAGTTTAGTAGAATTCAGTTCAGTAGAGGTCAGCCCAGCAGGCCTCCATATTCAGCATACTTACCACCTCCCCGAGGTGTTCCAGAGAGGGCTCGTTTCAGCGCCATGCCAGAGCATTCCTACCGCCCTCCAGCCATTTAGATTTCACCCAGTGGTTATCCCAGTTATCTGAGATTCCCTAGTCCCTACTCCAGTGCTATGCCAGAGAGTACACATCGCTCTCTGGCCATTCAGGGTTCCTCCTCATCGCAGCATGCTATGATACCCGGAGGTTGTTATAAGTGTGGGGATCCAGGTCATATGAATAGGCATTGTCCCATGTTTCGGGGTAAAGCGGTGCAACAGGACTATCAGTCTATGGGTGCAGCACCAGCCGTCAGGTGACCTAGAGGTGGGGGACAGGTCAGCAAGGGTCGTCCTAGAGGTGGGGGCCAGTCAGGGGGAGGTCAGCCAGCTCCTGTTCATTCTGGCGGGGCTCAGTCTTCAGGTGCTCCAGCTAGATTCTATGCTCTCCCGGCCATATCAGATGTAGTGCCTCAGAAGCCATGATCAGAGGTATTATTACAGTATGTGGTAGAGAGGCATCAGTGTTATTTGATCCAGGATCCACTTATTCTTACGTTTTGGTCTTATTTGCTCATTTTCTGGATGTCCCTCGTGATTCCTTGGGTTATCCTATTTATGTGTCCACTCCCGTGGGCGATTTGGTGGTTGTTGATTGGATTTGGCGGTCCTGTGTGATTTCATTTTGTGGGTTCGAATCTTGAGCGGATCTCTTATTGCTCGACATGGTTGATTTTGAGATTATTTTAGGCATGGATTGGCTATCTCCTTATCATGCCGTGCTAGATTGCCATGCCAAGACAGTTACTTTAGTCTTGCCTGATTCGCCTAGGCTAGAGTGGAGAGGTTCCTCAGTTAGTGCAGCCAGCGGGGTTATTTCATTCCTGAAGGCTCGACACATGGTCGAGAAGGGTTTTCTGGCCTACCTTGCTTATGTGCGGGTCACCTCCGCCGAGTCTTTGACGATTGATTCAGTGCTAGTTGTTCGAGAGTTTGCTGATGTATTTCCTTCGGACCTTCCGGGCATGCCTCCGGATCGTGATATTGATTTATGCATTGATTTAGCTCCAAGCACCCAGCCTATATCTATTCCTCTGTACCGTATGGTTCCGAAAGAGTTGAAGGAGTTGAAGGAGCAGCTTGAGGAGTTGTTATCTAAGGAGTTCATCAGGCCTAGTGTATCGTCGTGGGGTGCTCCAGTTCTATTCGTGAAGAAACAATATGGGTCCATGCGGATGTGTATTGATTACCGCCAGTTGAAAAAGATTACCATTAAGAACAAGTATCCTTTGCTGCACATCGATGATTTGTTTGACCAGTTGCAGGGTGCCCGTGTGTTTTCTAAGATTGATTTGAAATCGGGGTATCATTAGTTGAGGATTCGGGCTTCAGATGTTCCGAAGACTGCTTTTCATATGAGATATGGCCATTATGAGTTCCTGGTGATGTCCTTTGGCTTAAGTAATGCCCTAGCAACATTCATGGACTTGATGAATAGGGTGTTCAAGTCGTATATTTATTTTTTTTTCATTGTTTTCATTGATGACATTTTGATTTACTCACGTAGCCTGGGGGATCACGAGCAGCATTTGAGGGTTGTGCTCTAGACTTTGCGAGAACAGAAGTTATATGCTAAGTTCTCCAAGTGTGAGTTCTGGTTGTATTATGTGGCATTCTTGAGGCATGTGGTATTCGGAGAGGGTATCAAGGTTGATCCTCAGAAGATCGAGGAATTTCAGAGTTGGCCGAGTCTTACTTCAGCTACAGAGATCAGGAGCTTTTTGGGCCTAGCAGGTTATTATCGCTGATTTGTAGAGGGGTTCTCTTCTATTGCAGCTCAATTGACTAGATTAACTCAGAAGAATGCCCCGTTCCGATGGTCTGACGAGTGTGAGGCGAGCTTTTAGAAGCTCAAGACAACATTGACCTCAACACCAGTTCTAGTATTGCCTTCCGGTTCTTAGATGTATAGAGTATATTGCGACGCTTCACGCGTTGTCTTAGGGTGTGTATTGATGCAGGAATGGAGAGTTATTTCTTATGCTTCGTGCCAGCTGAAGGATCATGAGAAGAATTATCATGTGCATGATTTGGAGTTGCTGGCGATTGTTCATGCTCTTAAGATTTGGAGGCACTACTTGTATGGAGTGTCCTGTGAGGTTTATACAGACCACCGTAGCTTGCAGCACTTGTTCAAGCAGAAGGATATTAATTTGAGGCAGCGCAGATGGCTTGAGTTGTTGAAGGATTATGATATCACCATTCTTTATCACCCGGACAAGGCAAATGTGGTAGCAGATGCTTTGAGCAGGAAGGCGGAGAGTATGGGTAGCTTGGCTTATATTGCAGCAGAGGAGAGACCTCTAGCCTTGGATCGCCTAGTGAGATTATACCTTTCAGAGCCTCGTCGAGTTTTAGCACATGTGGTTGCTCAGTCTTTGTTATTGAGGGAGATTAAGGGCCTGTAGTTCGATGATCCATGTTTTCCTGAGCTACGAGAGACGGTGGTTCAGGGAAGGGCCAAGGAGGTTATTATTGGTGAGGATGGTATTCTGATACTTCAGGGTTGCTTATTTGTTCCTAAGGTTGATGGCTTGAGGGAGAGGATTCTAGAGGAGGTACACGGTTCTCGGTGTTATGTCCATCCCGGTGCTACGAAGATGTATTGTGATTTGAAGCAGCATTACTGGTGGAGGCGAATGAAGAAAGGCATTTTGGAGTAGGTGAAGTATGATCACCAGAGGCCAGAAGGCCTACTTCAGCAGATGCCCATTCCTGAGTGGAAATGGGAGCGCATCACTATGGACTTCGTGGTTGGGTTGCCTCGGACCTTGCGGAAGGTTGACGCAGTTTGGGTCATTGTTTATAGATTGACCAAATCGGCACATTTTATTCCAGTAGCTACTATTTATACTTCTGAGAGGTCAGCCTAGATCTACATTTGGGAGATAGTCTGGTTGCATGGTGTGCCAGTGTCCATTATATCAGATCGAGGTCCTTAGTTCACCTCACACTTCTGGAGATTATTTCATAGTGAGATGGGTACCCAGATAGACCTCAGCACAGCATTTCACCCTCATACTGATGGTCAGTCGGAGCGTACAGTTCAAATATTGGAGGACATAGTCAGGGCATGTGTGATTGATTTCGGAGGTCAGTGGGACCAGTTCTTGCCTTTGGCTGAGTTTGCTTACAATAATAGTTATCAGTCCAGCCTTGAGATGGCACCATTTGAGGCTTTGTATGGTCGGCGATATTGTTCTCCTATAGGGTGGTTTGAGCCCGGCGAGGCTAAGTTATATGGCACCGACCTGGTGAGGGATGCTTTGGAGAAAGTGAAGTTGATTCAGGAGAGGCTCCGCACAGCACAGTCCAGGCAGAAGAGTTACGCGGATCAGAGGGCGCGTGATGTATCATTTGTGGAGGGAGATAGGGTCTTATTGAAATTCTCACCTATGAAGGGTATTATGAGGTTTGGGAAGAAGGGCAAGCTAAGCCCGAGGTTTATAGGTCCCTTAGAGGTGTTGAGGCGAGTTGGGGAGGTTGCTTATGAGCTGGACTTGTCTTCCAGTTTATCAGGAGTTCATCCATTTTTTCATGTATCCATACTCCGGAAGTACCATGCCGACATCTCTCACGTGGTTGATTTCAGCACTATTCAGTAGGATGAGAGGTTGGGCTACGAGGAGGAGCAAGTTGCTATTATTGACAGACAAGACCGCCATTTGAGGTCCAAGAGAGTTTCTGCCGTAAAGGTCCAGTGGAAGGGCCAACCAGTTGAGGAGGCGACCTGGGAGTCCGAGGAGGACATGCAGAGCAGATATCCACACTTATTCAGCACTTCAGGCATGATTCTAGACATGTTCGAGGACAAACGTTTATTTAAGAGGTGGAGAATGTAACGACCCGACCGGTCGTTTTGTGTTATCGGACCCCGTTCCCCTAAATGAAACTTCCCACAACGACTTATTGTGATTTATGACTTGCGTGGGCGGGTGATCCGGGATTCGGAAGTGTTTAGAGTGCTATAGGAACACTTGGTTCCTTAAGGTTAGCCTTTAAGGCCAAGTTTGACTTCGGTCAACACTTTTGGTTGACGACCTCGAACTCGAGTTTCGACAGTTCTGGTAGCTTTGTATGATAATTTCGGACTTGGGCGAATGTTCGGAATGAGTTTTGGATGATCCGGGAGCGTATCGGCGCCAAATATTGAAATAAGAGTTCCTTAGGTTCCTATTGTGGTTTGGGATATGTTTTTGAGTTATCGATGTCAGAACAGAATTTTGGGACCGGGAGTAGTTCCGCTATGTCATTTATGACTTTCCTACAAAATTTGGTGTCATTCGGAGTAATGTAGGTCGGTTCGGCCTATCGTTATAGAAGTCAAGAAAACTTAATGTTCCTAAGTTTGGTTTTACGGGTTTTGAGGTGCGTTTTGAGTTTTAGCGTTGTTTTGGGGTGTTCTGAAGGCTCGAGCGAGTCCGTATTATGATTTGGGACTTGTTGGTATATTTGGATGGGGGCTCGGATGGGCCCAGGTGCCTCGCGGACACCACACGAGGCCAAAAACCAGTTGAAATAGCTGTTGGTGCACTTGTTCTGGTGTGATCCGCAGGTGCGGTTGCCCAGTCGCAGGTGCGGGACTGCTCCTGCGCTCCCACCCTCGCAGGTGCGACCCCCAGCGGGCAGTCCGTTCTTGCAGGTGCAAACAAAGTTCCGCAGTTGCGGTCTCCCCTCTGCAGGTGCGGGACCAGGCTTCCTCGTCCATTTCCGCATGTGCGAGCCTTTGCTCGCAGGTGCGGTCCTCGAGCCGCAGGTGCGGAAACACTGTCAGACAATGTGTTTCTTAAATACGATATTCTTCATTTTTTCTTCATTTCTTCCTCCATTACAACACCTTGAGTGCTTGAGAAAAGGGCTCAGCGACCCAACCACTGAAAGGTAAGTAAATTCTATCTTAAAGTGGTTAATGTCTGCATTCTTAGTAGGATTTAACTACTTAATTAGTGGAAAATTTAGGAATTTGAGTAGTAACCTAGGGCCTTCGAGAATTTACAAAATTACCCGTCAATTAGCTATGAAATCAAGTAAAGATCATGTATTAATGATCCATAGGCTATGGGTGAGTGTTTCCTTTGAAAATTTTTGGAATCCGAGCATGCGGTCCCTGGGTTGGATTTTAGGGATTTCTTCAAGAATGGCGAATTTGACTTAGTAGTAGGAGGATTTCCATACTTTGAGCATAAATTGATGAATTTTTATAACATTTGGCTAGTTTCGAGTCGTCAGGTGTAGAGTTCGGAGTTTCGGGCGTGTTCTTGGTCCGGGGCGTAGATTCGACACGAGGTGAGTCTCCTTTCTAACCATGTAAGGGGGAACAGTCCCACTAGGTTATTTAATGACTATGTGCTAATGTGTGTGGGGACTACGTACGCGCAATGTGATGAGAGTCTGTATGTAGCGACTATTATTGTTATATCTAGGTAGTTAGGCCTACACTATGCCTTAAGGAATTTTTCACGAAAAGCAATTGATAAAGAATAAATGTGTGGATTGTGTGTGCATGTGACCGCTTCGCAATTTACATTCTGCGAGCGGAATGTTGTTGCCCCCACTCTCATGGGAGCGGGCCGTACGCCACGGTGATATTAAAAGATATATATATTATGGTTCGGTTCGTTCGACCCTCGGCAGTGCATAGATAGGTCCGTTACTGATGTTGTATCTTGCTAATCATGTTGTTGACCTTAGTGAGTGTCAACTCGACCTCTCAACACTACCTCTTCGAGGTTAGGCAGGATACTCACTAGGTACATATTTGTTTATGTACTCATGATGCACTTCTGTACTTAATTGTACAGGTTCTGCGGCTGGTGTATTTGATTATCAGACCGGAGCTCAATTCTAATCTTAGTTGGACCCGACTTCACGGTGAGCTGCTTCTCCTGACGATCCCCGGCAGCACCATGGAGTTTTCTTTTGCTTATTTCCCGTCTATTTCCTTCAGACAGTGGTATTGTATATTATGTTTTGTATATTCTGTTAGTATGCCCGTAGGACTTGTGACACTAGTTCCTGGCACACACGTAGTTGTTATTTTGGTTTGCGGGTTTGTGTATATATATATATTGTCTCATTCCTCTTTTTGACTGCTTTTGGTAAAAATGGCTTGCTATCTTTTTCAATTAATGTTTTGATTTATAAAACTTGACACGTATTGGGATGTTTAACCAAGCATGGGAGGAACCTTTAGTAATTTAAGTGTGGGCTTGCCTAACCCCGGTGTTGGGCACCATTACGACCTGAGTTAGTATTTTGGGTCATGACATTTTATAAGTACTTTATGTTTTTTCCTTCGATATTTCTACCTGTTTTGATCACTATAAAACTTGAAGCATTCTATATGCTTTTAAGTAGCCTATCTTTGTCTTTTGTTGTCCTTTCAAACATGGAATATAAATTGAACAAGCTTTCAAATGTTCTGATATTGAGAACTAAAAGTTGGAAAAGCAAATTCCACATCTACGGTTATTGGAGCTTGAACTAGTAAAGGTTCAAATAACAGAAACTATTCTTGAGTTCGAACATCATCATATTTTAGTGGGGTTGCATTGTCAAAGCTTTAAAAGTCAGCAACGATTGCTGAAGTTGTGTTTTATGTGTTAGTTGGGGGGCCAAAAATGTCATTTAAAATTTGGTAAACTCTAACTGTTGGAGCAAAAAGTGGTCATAGATCTTTCAATTCCTGCCATATCTTTGTTAATATGGTAAGCATCTAATGAAGTTGTTGATTTCTCATTCAACTCTCTTATTGGAAGCATACCAAAGTGCATGCTTGGTTACCTTACAAGTGTTGTTTTCTATATATAACCTTTTATTATTTCTGAATACCTGCTATTTTGTGTTGAAATAGATCTAGCTTTTAAGGAAATTGCCTTCGGTACAAAGATCCAAAGCAGAGATTTACTTCTTTATGTGGTAAGTAATGTTGCTCGACCATTTCTCTCTTAAGCTAATAAACAATCTCTGGTTACAATTTTCTGCAGTATGTTTTTTTGTAGCTATCAGTTTTATGTCTCTAACTTATTTGAGAGACCTGAGTATGTTTAGTTTTATTTTATAAGTAGAAGTTGTAGTGAAATGTTAGAAAACATGCCTTAGGTCTCAATGTTGCGATCTCAAGAGTAATATGATGTTTGAATATATAGTCTAATAATGAGAATTTTTGTATATATAATTCTTGTTGAGAGGTCATGTCCTATAATATCATGCTTAACTCATGTCCCAGCTTGTCTGCCTTAAATAGCTATGTAAATTAAGTATGGATCAGTAGTTTGAAAAATATAATATACAAAATAGTATGGATTAACTAATTTTTCTGATAGTATAAGATTATTAGTTAACTATGCTGGTAGTATAATATATGCATAAATAACTTAAGCGCAAATACATCAACTTCTCAGTTCTCAATTCTTGTGAAATATAGGAAAAAATGAAGGAGATAAACAACGATTTTCGATGTGTTTGTCCACATATCTAAACAATGTGCTATTTGCAGAAAAATCTTGTTCTTATCCTGTAAATAACAATAACAATAATATATGTGTAATATGACATGAAAGATCTCAAATGTTATTCTAAAACATGCACGAACCAAAAAAAAAGGCACACATTCTGTTTGAAGTATAAAACTGATTATATAATTCACCAGTCGTGACCCCAAATTTCTTTTAGTATATTTAATCAGATAATTGGCCTAAAGAATATATATAGTGCATAAAGCTATGTTACTCGAGCTCTTCAAAAATATGTTTGGTGTGTGGCGGATCCTCCAATCTTAGTGCATATCTTAAGGATCTGACACAGGGTGCGACTGTACTTTTGAAGAGTCCGAGCATAGGTTTAAAGTCTGCCTCAGGAACTATAAATAATACCTGCCTCTATAACAGTGATTAAAAAAGCAATCGCTTCCTCGCTTTATGCGAGAAGCGAAGCAAAGCGCACAGTCCACCGCTTCAGGCATCAAAAGCTACTCGGGTAAGAAAAGCGATCGCTTCTCTGTAAAAAGCGAGAAGCGGTGAAGCGAGAGAAGCGTCCATTTCTTTGTTTAAAATACCCCAAAACGTTATTTCTAAACAGTCTGGACTTCTTCAAGACTTCAACAGGTATGTTTTGCACTTTTGATTTTTATTCTTCTTCTTCTTCTTCTTTTTCTTTTTCTTTCTAAACGTCCAAAAAGAGACGAAATGCTGGCGATCTTATTTCAGAAAAATTCTGCCTAATTTTTCCAGTTTCTGTCCAAAATTTCTTCCCAATTTTTATATACTTTATTCTTAATTTTTAAATTCCCCTTCACTTCAAAAAAGCGAGCGCTTCGCTTTTTGCTTCTCGTGAAATGGGGATTATCGCTTTTCTTCGCTTCATGTTCTTCACAACATTGGGTTATAATCTTTATTGCCTGAGTCCAGTACCTAAATAACAATACTGTTTGGTTAAGCGTAGTACTTAAAGGCATAATCCTATATCCACCTTCATTACTGGATACGAATGAAAGTGTTCCTACTCCATGTAGGAGAAAATATAAATCTTCTTTTCTTGTTCCAGGAGGGAGAAGATGAAATATTCTGGTCCGAGTAAGACGAATATTGATTCAAAAAGGAACTAAGAGATTAAATGAAATCTCTACCAAAATGTGGTGCTCTTAAATATGTAAATGAGAAATTTCAAAAGGGTCTTTCTTTCCCTTCAAAGGATAAATGGATAAGTGCATGAAATTTTTGAATTTTTGTTGGACTACCAAATTTGCTCAAATTTTGATTTTTTTACTCTAATATTTCATGAATTTGGGTTTCTATTTGAATAAGTTAATGCCATGAATTGAACATTCTCGCCTATGACTACTACACTGTCTGTTTCTTTTGTTCAGTAGTTAATAGTTGTTACCTTATTGTTCTTTTTAAGTATGTTTTGTATGCTTCAGTTTTAAGACTGAGTTAAGGATAAATCAATATTATTGTAGTTGATTTCAGAACCAAAATAATATATTCTGTATTTCTAGTATGGGTGTATTTAATCCCAAGAATGACTGTAATTTACTAAGAAGCTATTTGCATATGGGATTACTCTGTTAATGTTAGTACTAAAATTATATATTGTTTGGTTAAGTGTATTCGGCTGAGCAAGCATGCAAAGCCTTTATATGTGATTTAAGGATTATGCCTTTAGGAACTACACTTTTATTAGGTGACTAGAAATTGTGCTCTGTATGTTTCATGTGCTTGGGGCTAGTTTGAAATTGGGGCAATGCACATATTATATTTTACTAGTCTATATTTCCTTGTTATCAAAGCTTTTATTAAAGTATTTGAAATTTTGAAAATCTGGAGACTTGGAGGAAGCACTGGAAGCAATAGTCAAAAACATCTGCAGCCCCACAAAGTATTTTTCTAAGGTAGTGTTTTATTCATTCATATGCTTCGATGGATTGACCTCCTATTTTCCAATTCATTGGATCTATCTTTGTGAAATTTTGTTTGAGTATGGCAACATTGTTTATATTGGATGAAACTTAGATCAGGCGATTCTTGAAGGTGATAGATCTGATTGTATAATTGGTTATTCAATAAGTGGAGATGCTTTCTGTATTGGGCTTCCCTTTTAATGGTAGTAGCAATATAATATATAGCAACTGTAAAAGTGGGATACTTAGAATTTTGTACTTGTTTGGTGTTTGTACATTGTCTTAAAGTTTATTCCCTCCCTGCACTAGTCTGTTTCTGGATGTCTTAAGTTTTCTTTCTTTGTTTTAGTTACTCTGCTTCCATAATTGAGTCTTCCTTTGTATAGTTAGCTTATCAACCACTAGTTCCTTGATGCGAGGCTAGAATGCATAGTTTAACATGTAATATACCTTACATTTTGAGGTGCGTTAATGATAAAAATATACTTTTTATGTTCTTAATGGTGTTTATATCATGTGTAGGTGAATTGGAGATGGAAACGGAGCTAAAGGGATGCAAATACATCGAAAATATGCTTAAGGGTCGAAGAGAAAACACACGGGCGATAGCCGGGCGCCAGAGCCCAAAAGCCTGACCCTACCTGGCGTTAGCCAGGCTTTAGGGCTGAAACTCCATCCATACCCTGGCGTTAGCCAGGCGTTAGGGTTGAAACGCCAGCCCCACCCTGCCGTTAGCCAGGCGCCAGGGTCGAAACACTCGGGGTCCCAGGTTCAGCCAATTCCGAGTTTTGATGATTTTAAGTGTTTCCCGGTTGAAATAGAAGTGTCCCACACATTTAGGGCTCGCCCTAAACATATAAATAGAATCCTAAAATACAACGTAAATAGATTCGGAAGGCATTCGAAGGATTCAAGGAGAGAAAACCATTGAAGTTCCAAAACATTGATTTCTACATCTTTTATTCATTACTTTATATTTCAATTATGCAATTTATATTAAAATTTGATTATTATAAACATGAGTAGCTAAATTCTTTAGTCTAAGGTTTTGGTAGAACCCGTTGGAGAAGAATTTATTGTGATATTAATATATTTTGGTTGATTAATCTCTTTTTGTTCAACTACGTTCTTGTTGTAGTTGATTGAAAGGGCCCTCAATTAGCTATTCATATTTATTATGTATATACTTGAGAGAGAGTGCATATTTAGGTAGTTGTTTGAACAACATCACTCCCGGAGTATAGACGAAAGTCATAACCGAGGGTTTAGAGGTTGGATTAGAGATAATGATACCTCGGGTGCAATCTAAAGTGAACTGTAATGCAATCTAGCTAGCGTAACTTGAGAGAGTGCGTCTAGTAAATTATCATAATTACTTGAGAGAGAATTATGGTAGATAAAGTGTTCATGATTGATAGAGACGATTAATTAAACTATAAGAAATATCCGAGAAAGAATTCACCAACGGGGGAAACCATAACCTTAGACCTTTATTATCATTTTTACACTATATTGTTAGTTAATTACTAGTTTATTATTTTGTCATTAGATTTAGTAAATATCACAACTTGATATTCAAAAAGTCTTGAGAAAATTGATTAAGTAACAGTTTAGTATTTTAAAGAGTTAATTGATACGTAAATTCCCTGTGGGATCGACTCTGGGCGTAATACCCCGGATTATATTTGCAGCGCCCGTTTAGTCATTCTATCAGACATAGTTGAGTGTGATCAAATTTTGGCGCCGTTGCCGGGGAATTAACGGTATTATCAATTTAGTTGGAAGAAATACAAAAATTCTTAAATATAGTCAATTTTCTTCAAATTTTCGTTTTCACATTGAAAGTTTAACGTTTGCTAAGTGTTGCAGGTGCATGCCTAGAAACTCATCGAGGACTGGAATTGAAGCCTTATCAGACCCTGAGAAATTTTTCAGGACCATCAACCGAACCAACCGGAAAAGCAAACGCCAACCACAAATTGAACAAATTGAAACAGACATGGAAGATGCACATAACCGGAACAATCATGGGGATGATGTGGTAGACCCAGTAGCTCAATTAGGGGGAGAGGATCATTTATATGACTGGGCACAACCCACGTCTGAGAATCTGGCCACAGCGATACTGGTTCCTCAGATACAGGCCGAGTCATTTCAGATTACAAATAATATGCTGCACCTATTGCAGAACAAAGGGCTATTCTCAGGTTCGTACATTGAAGACCCCCAACAAAATTTAAAGAACTTCCTGTCAATTTGCAAAACTGAAAGGCAGCCAAACGTCACTCAGGAGGCAATAAAACTGNACTACATGGGAGGAGTTAGTCAAGCAGTTCGTGAACAAGTTTCATCCTCCCAACAAAACTGCTCAACAAATTGATGAAATCTTGAGCTTCAGACAGAAACCGGTTGAAACACTATAAGAGACATGGGAAATATTTAAGAGTATGCTGGTTATCTGTCCACATCATGGAATTCCAGAGCAAATGTTGGGACAGTGTTTCTATATGGGTTTGGCAGATACAGTTAAAGCAAATGTTGATGCTTCAGCTGGTGGAGCATTCCTGAGCAAAACATGGAGAGAGAGTCAAAGCTTACTTGATAAAATGGCATAGAATTTAGGATGGACAACAAGGAATGCACCAATTACTCCTGTAGTTCATTCAGTGCCATTCGATCCGTCTAATACCATTGCAGAGAACGTGGCCACCTTGATAACACAAATGAGTATACTTACTAAGAGGGTGGAAGAATCGGGACAAAAAAAGCAGGTGCACATCGTTGACACAACCAATGAGGGCTTGTGCACATCTTGCATTAGTCAATCACTTGGTAATCACTGGAATACAGAAAGTCATCACCCTCCTTATCCAGAAAATATGAATTATGTGT
Organism: Nicotiana knightiana; assembly: GCA_005239525.1. NCBI lineage: Eukaryota > Viridiplantae > Streptophyta > Magnoliopsida > Solanales > Solanaceae > Nicotiana > Nicotiana knightiana. The sequence goes on along the minus strand of ML416449.1, from coordinate 23,296 downwards.
CAAATTATGGAATCCAGAGACAAGGGGGGCAGAACTGGGGTCAACAAATTCAACCATATAGGCCACCTCACCAACAGTAAAACAGTGGAATCATAGGTGTCAGGGTACCGCAAGGTAATGCAGCACCGTTTCAGAGGCCACAGGGTTATAATCATCATAATCAACAACAATCATACTACCCTCCTCAGCAACAACAAGGGGGAAGGCAAGAAGATGGGTTTGCCAGGTTAGAAGCTATGATGCAGCAGGTAATTGGGTCAAATGCAAAAATCAGCAAGAGAGTAGATGTACCTGATGCAGCTATTAAAAATATTGAAGTACAGTTGGTGTAGATATCTATGGCTGTGAACAACCGTTCTCCTGGAACTTTACCTGCAGATACTCAAGTAAATCCTATTGACCAGGTCCCAAGGCAGCTGATTGAAGTGACTCTTAGCAGTGGTAGAGAATTAAATGTGGATCTGGAAAGAACTCATGAAAGCAGGCAGACTGAAACATCGGTATCCATGCAGATTGAACTTGATGATTCAACAATCTTGACCAAGGGAATAGTATAACCTAGTGAAGAAGAACCCAGTGCACAGAGTGAGACTGAAAAAGAAGTGGAGATGACTCAGAAGCCGGTAGTTGAGGTGGTGGCTGAGAAAGACAAAGCCCAAATCACTGGAAAAAAGAGACCGCTAGCCCCATTCCCTCAGAGGCTGGCTAAATACCAAAAGGATGAACAGTACAAGAAGTTCTTTGACATGCTAGAACAGATACAGGTAAATATTCCATTGATTGATGCATTGAAAGAAATGCCTGGGTATGCTAAAATGATGAAGGAATTGATGTCCAGAAAAGTCGACATCCAAGATCTAGCTACTGTCACCCTGACTCAGACTTGTAGTGCGGTGGTGACGCATCCTATTACTGAAAAGTTGTCTGACCCGGGGAGTTTTACAATTCCTTGTACCATTGGCAACTTGAATTTAACGAAAGCTCTATGTGATTTAGGGGCCAGCATTAATTTGATGCCGCTGGCCATATATAAAAGACTGGGGATTGGTAGAGCCAGGCCCACCTCCATGCTGTTGCAACTTGCTGATAGGACAGTGAAGAGACCGTCGGGTATTCTGGATGATGTCTTGGTGCAAGTAGGGAAGTTTGTATTTCCTGCTGATTTTGTGATATTAGACTGCAAGGTGGATGACGAAATTCCCATAATTTTGGGAAGGCCATTTTTGGCCACAGACAGAGCTCTTATTGATTTTGAGACTGGTGAACTTAAGATGAGGCTTAACAATGAAGAAATCACTTTCAACGTGCAGAAATCCATGAGGAAACCCAGTGAGTTCGCCAACTGCTCTCTTATTGATGCTATGAATGTGATACCAGAAAAAGATGATGATTTCCTGTCTGTTGGGAACCCGTTAGATGAATGTTTCATGAATATGGATGATATGAATGGTGAAGAACTAGCAGATTGGGTGTTAGCACTTGAGGAAAAAGAGGTATGGAAACAGGCTCTCTAATTTGCTTCATTACATTTAGAGAAAAGTGAGAACCTGTCAGCCGAGCCATCTAGTGAAAAACCACCCAGGTTGGAACTGAAATCAGAGGATGCTGATGTAGTCGAAAAGCTACTGGATTTTAACCAAGAACATCGATGATACATACTTGTTGAATCTAGTGTCGGTATTATTGAGGATGTTGGTACATACTCCGACCATTTGTTCACATTGTATTTGGATGATAATATGCAAATAAAGTTATCCGAACCACCTGATGAGTTGAGGGATAAAGAAGAAGATGCTTACATTCTTGAGTTCTTCTTGCCAGAGAGTAAAGAGTACGCATTTTGTCTAAAGGCCAAGAAGCGCAGATTAATATATTGTTTTATTGGGCCAGGCAGATTTGTTCCACCACCCCATGAGCATGATCATAGAATAGAATCAAAAATGGGGGTTCAATTCAAAAGTTCAAAGTGGAGGCATAAAGTGATTAGAGCATGTGCTCGATGGAGCATAAAAGCGAGAGCAATGTGAAAGATATCAACACTAGTGGACCAGGGAGTTTCTTACACCTTACTTTTATTTATTGTTTTGTCTATATGTGATGCACTGAGGACAATGCATGATTTAAGTGTGGGGTGCTGTATATAATTTTTGTGATTTGTTGTGTGCATTCTTATTAGTAGTTTTAGTTTTTCATGTTGGTAAGTTTTTTTTTATTATTGTTAGAAATATGTGGACTCTTCCTGACGATGGATGTACTAGACAGTTTTCTTGAAGGAAGTAAGTCTAGAGAAAATACCAAAAAAAATTTTTGTTTTAGGTAGTGTAGTAATTCCCCCTTGGTTTTCTTTGGACCCTGGTTCTTTTCCAAGGATTTTTAATTGAACCGGGTGTAGGTAGCTTTTAATTTTTAGAAGTAGAAATCATATGGTTAAGGGCTTAATAGTAGCAATATGTCGAAACGTGCTAATGTCTTGAGAATAGTCAGTACTTTGGTGGTGACGNTGTATCGTAGTTAACCCCGTTGAGCCTATAATCCTGTTTCTTTGGCAACCACATTACAAGCCATATCCCCTTTGTTTGAATCGATCTTATATTTGAACCTTGTCACCTCTTATAAGCACTGGAAATGTTATGAAATAAGAATAGTGTGGGGTGGTAGGTTGGTTTTTGAGGGGAATAATTGAAATAAGGAGAAAGGTGCACTGTGTTGAAAAGTAAGAGTCACTTGAAAAAGAAAGAAGAAAAGAAGAAAAAAAAAAGAAAAAAAATAGTTGTATTGTTTTGAAAGAAAAAATATATGTGGTGACTCTTAATGTAATAGTGCTTAAAGAAGTATGGGGTAATAACATCGATGTGGAGGTGGAGTTTGGCTTATTATAAGTTTGAGGTTGAATGGGAAAGTATATGTATTAATGTGCTTAGGGCGGCGTAGTCACTCTTATATCCAAATGTATCCTACCCGTCCCGCAGCCTACATTACAACCAAATAAAGTCCTACTTGATCCTAGACTGAATGAGCTCGATTAGTAGAGTAGTACACTACGGGCAAGCCTATGGTGCATCTTTTGTGGCATATGAATATTATTTCTGAGAGCGAGTGAATTCTTTCTATCTTGAGTTCCTAAGTGTTCTTAAAATTTATTGTGTGAGGAACTAGCTCTTTGATTTGGTGAGGGCACATGATTCATGAAGGAAAGGTAATGTTGTTGACCTCTATGTTAGAGTAGTGAGTGGATTGTGAATAAAGCATGGTATTTGTGAGTCGATTATTGAGGCGAGGATGTCACACCTCTGTGATTGAAATGTTTTAAAAATTCTTGGTATAACGTGTTAAGGGATTTTCTTAATAAGTTGTGTACATGAGTGTAGTTTGACTGCTCGAGGACAAGTAAATGTTTAAGTGTGAGGTATTGATGCGAGGCTAGAATGCATAGTTTAACATGTAATATACCTTACATTTTGAGGTGCGTTAATGATAAAAATATACTTTTTATGTGCTTAATGGAGTTTATATCATGTGTAGGTGAATTGGAGATGGGAACGGATCTAAAGGGATGCAAATACGTCGAAAATACGCTTAAGGGTCGAAGAGGAAACACTCGGGTGATAGTCGGGCGCCAGAGCCCAAAAGCCTGACCCTACCTAGCGTTAGCCAGGATTTAGGGATGAAACGCCAACCCTATCCTGGCGTTACCCAGGCGTTAGGGTTGAAATGACATCCCTACCCTGGCATTAGCCAGGCGCCAGGATTCAAATGCCCGGGGTCCCAGGTTCAGCCAATTCCGAGTTTTGACGATGTTAAGTGTTTCCCGGTTGAAATAGACGTCTCCCACACGTTTAGGGATCGCCCTAAACATATAAGTAGACTCCTAAAACACAACGTAAAGAGATTTGGAAGGCATTCGAAGGATTCAAGGAGAGAAAACCATTGAAGTGCCAAAACATTGATTTCTACATCTTGTATTTATTACTTTATATTTCAATTGTGCAATTTATATTAATTTTGATTCTTATAAACATGAGTAGCTAAATTCTTTAGTCTAAGGTTTTGGTAGAACCCGCTGGGGATGAATTTATTCTGATATTAATATATTTTGGTAGATTAATCTCTTTTTGTTCAACTACGTTCTTGTTGTAGTTGATTGAAAGGGCCCTCAATTAGCTATTCATATTTATTATGCATCTACTTGAGAGAGAGTGCATATTTAGGTAGTTTTTTGAACAACATCACTCCCGGAGTATAGACGAAAGTCATAACCGAAGGTTTAGAGGTTGGATTAGAGATAACGATCGGGTGCAATCTAAAGTGAACTGTAACGCAATCTAGCTAGCGTAACTTGAGAGAATGCGTCTAGTAAATTAGCATAATTACCTGAGAGAGAATTATGGTAGATAAAGTGTTCATGATTGATAGAGACGATTAATTAAACAATAAGAAATATCCGAGAAAGAATTCACCAACGGGGGAAACCATAGCCTTAGACCTTTACTATCATTTTTTACACTATATTGTAAGTTAATTGCTAGTTTATTATTTTGTTATTCGATTTAGTAAACATCACAACTTGATATTCAAAAAGTCTTGAGAAAATTGATTAAGTAACATTTTAGTATTTTAAAGACTTAATTGGTACGTAAATTCCCTGTGGGGTCGACTCTGGGCGTAATACCCCGGATTATATTTGCAGCGCCCGTTTAGTCTTTCTATAAGACATAGTTGAGCGTGATCAAAATTGAAAAATATCCAATCTGATTTCGTCATAGCAGATATTTATTCGCATGCGTTCCCTCAATTTGGTATATTCCTTGAGCTGAGGTCCATTGGAAATGGTCACTCTACCTTCAACGTTTTAATGCCAAATGTATCATTAACAAATTTATACTAATCTGACCTTGCTTACCTTGAATACTATTTTCGGTGATTTGAATATATTATATAGGATATCCATGGATTATGGTGATAAAAGTTGGATGAATCTCCTTAGATGGACGGATGAGTATATAGGTGGAGTGAATAATTTTCTTGATAAGGCATTTGAAAGAGCCGCCCAAGGAAATGAAATATTATTCCCTTGAAAAAGTGCATTAATCTCTTTTGGCATTATAGAAATGTGGTGGAGGATCATTTGGTTGTTCATGGTTTTGTTGATGGTTATACCAAATGGGTTTTCCACGGGGAGGAATTTTCCTCGAGAAATACAGCTTATCCAAGCAATTATGATTAAGGTTCTAACATGCGTAACGATATTGATGAAATCCTTCATGATACATTTAAAAATATGGTCAGACATGGGATGAAGAAGGAGCTGGGGAAAGACAATCTGAAGATACAAGGAAAATTTTCAAATTATCGGGGTATGAAAATTTCAGTAAACTGAGTTTCACTATTCGGTTGTACTTGCTTAAATCTTTGCATGGGTTAAGTATTGTGGCTTTCTCCGATTTGTTAGACTTGATAAGAGAGGCATTCCTTTTGCTTAGGTACCAGAATTTTTCAACAAGGCTAGAAACATGATAAAAATTTTGGGTCTTCATTATGAAAAAATACATGCATGCCCTAATGATTTCATGTTATTTTGGAAAGAAAATGAGAAGGCCGATAATTGCTCTATTTATGGGTCTTCAAGATGGAAGAATGCTGATCCTTTGACTAATGCAAGCTCTAAAATCCCTGCAAAGATTTTAAGGTACTTTCCTTTAAAGCCTAGGCTTCAAAGGATATTCATGTGTCCTGAAATGGCTGCTAAGATGAGATGGCATGCTAATGAACGACTCAATGATAGGAATATAAGACATACTGCTGATGGGGAATCTTGGAAGGATTTTGATTTTTTGCACCCAGATTTCTCTAGCGATCCTCATAATGTTAGATTGGGTCTTTCAAGTGATGGTTTCAACCCATTTCGGACGATGAACATTTCTCATAGCACGTGGCTTGTTATGTTAATGAACTATAATTTATCACCGTGGATATGCATGAAGCCAGAGTATATAATGTTGGCTATGATCATTCAGGTCCATCATCTCCGGGAAATGATATAGACGTGTACATACGACCATTAATTGAAGAATTGAAGGAACTATGGGAAACAGGGATAGACACATTTGATGTTGTAACCAACCAAACTTTCTGAATGTGTGATGCCTTATTATGGACAGTTAGTGATTTTCCAGCATTGGTCCGTTAGTGGGACTGTGCAGGTGCGCACCTAGGACCGCAGCTGTGGGTCTGCAGGTACGATTAAGTGTCCACAGGTGCAGAATTGCTGGGCAGAACAGTATAAAAGAGGCCTCCGTGAAACTGTATTCATTTCACCATCGTTGCATGCGGTAGGAGCTCTTTTGAAAGCAAATTGAAGAGAAAATTTGTGGTTCTTCATTGGAGGTAAGTTCCAGGGTTGTTAAAGTCGTTTCTATGCTATTTTATTCGGATTAGGCTTGTAAATTGAAGGATTAAAGTAGGAAAAGATGAGGGCACATGATTCACGAAGAAAAGGTAATGTTGTTTACCTCTATGTTAGAGTAATGAGTGGATTGTGAATAAAGCATGGTATTTGTGAGTCGATTATTGAGGCGGGGATGTCACACCTCTGTGGTTGAAATGTTTTAAAAATTCTTGGTATAACGTATTAAGGGATTTTCTTAATAAGTGGTGTACATGAGTGTAGTTGTATTGCTCGAGGACGAGCAAATGTTTAAGTGTGGGGTATTGATGCGAGGCTAGAATGCATAGTTTAACATGTAATATACCTTACATTTTGAGGTGCGTTAATGATAAAAATATACTTTTTATATTCTTAATGGAGTTTATATCATGTGTAGGTGAATTGGATATGGAAACAGAGCTAAAGGGATGCAAATATGTCGAAAATATGCTTAAGGGTCGAAGAGAAAAAACCCGGGTGATAGCCGGGCGCCAGAGCCCAAAAGCCTGACCCTACCTGGCGTTAGCCAGGCTTTAGGGCTGAAACGCCAGCCCTACCCTGGCGTTAGGGTTGAAACGCCAGCCTTACCCTGGCGTTAGCCAGGCGCCAGGGTCCAAACGCCCGATGTCCTAGGTTCAGCCAATTCCGAGTTTTGACTATGTTAAGCATTTCCCGGTTGAAATAGAAGTCTCCCACATGTTTAGTGCTCGCCCTAAACATATAAATAGACTCCTAAAACACAAAGTAAAGAGATTCGGAAGGCATTCGAAGGATTCAAGGAGAGAAAACCATTGAAGTGCCAAAACATTGATTTCTACATCTTGTATTCATTACCTTATATTTCAATTATGCAATTTATATTAATTTTGATTCTTATAAACATGAATAGCTAAATTCTTTAGTCTAAGGTTTCGGTAGAACCCGTTGGGAATGAATTTATTGTGATATTAATATATTTTGGTTGATTAATCTCTTTTTGTTCAACTACGTTCTTGTTGTAGTTGATTGAAAGGGTCTTCAATTAGTTATTCCTATTTATTATGTATCTACTTGAGAGAGAGTGCATATTTAGGTAGTTGTTTGAACAACATCACTCCCGGAGTATAGACAAAAGTCATAACCGAGGGTTTAGAGGTTGGTTTATNCTTGAGAGAGAATTATGGTAGATAAAGTGTTCATGATTGATAGAGACGATTAATTAAACTATAAGAAATATCCGAGAAATAATTCATCAACGGGGGAAACCATAACCTTAGACCTTTATTATCATTTTTTACACTATATTGTAAGTTAATTGCTAGTTTATTATTTTGTTATTTGATTTAGTAAACATCACAACTTGATATTCAACAAGTCTTGAAAAAATTGATTAAGTAACAGTTTAGTATTTAAAAGACTTAATTGATACGTAAATTCCCTGTGGGATCGACTCTGGGCGTAATACCCCAGATTATATTTACAGCGCCCGTTTAGTCTTTCTATAAGACATAGTTGAGCGTGATCAAAATTGAAAAATATCCAATCTGATTTCGTTATAGAATATATTTATTCACATGCGTTCCCTCAATTTGGTATATTCCTTGAGCTGAGGTCCATTGGAAATGGTCACTCTACCTTCAACGTTTTAATGCCAAATGTATCATTCACAAATTTATACTAATCTGACCTTGCTTACCTTGAATACTATTTTCGGTGATTTGAACATATTATATAGGATATCCATGGATTATGGTGATAAAAGTTGGATGAATCTCCTTAGATGGACGGATGAGTATATAGGTGGAGGGAATAATTTTCTTGATAAGGCATTTGAAAGAGCCGCCCAAGGAAATGAAATATTATGCCCTTGAAAAAAGTGCATTAATCTCTATTAGCATTATAGAAATGTGGTGGAGGATCATTTGGTTGTTCATGGGTTTGTTGATGGTTATACCAAATGAGTTCTCCACGGGGAGGGATTTTCCTCGAGAAATACACCTTATCCAAGAAATTATGATTAAGGTTCTAACATGCGTAACGATATTGATGAAATCCTTCATGATACATTTAAAAATATTGAGGGTCGGAAATGGGATGAAGAAGGAGCTGGGGAAAGACAATCTGAAGATACAAGGAAAATTTTCAAATTATCGGGGTATGAAAATTTCAGTAAACTGAGTTTCACTATTCGGTTGTACTTCCTTAAATCCTTGCATGGGTTAAGTACTGTGGCTTTCTCCGATTTGTTAGAGTTGATAAAAGTGGCATTTCCCTTTGCTTAGGTACTAGAATTTTTCAACAAGGCTAGAAACATGATAAAAAATTTGGGTCTTCATTATGAAAAATACATGCATGCCCTAATGATTGCATGTTATTTTGGAAAGGAAATGAGAAGGCCGATAATTGCTCTATTTATGGGTCCTCAAGATGGAAGAATGCTGATCCTTTGACTAATGCAAGCTCTAAAATCCCTGCAAAGATTTTAAGGTACTTTCCTTTAAAGCCTAGGCTTCAAAGGATATTCATGGGTCCTGAAATGGCTGCTACGATGAGATGGCATGCTAATGAATGACTCAATGATAGGAATATAAGACATACTGTTGATGGGGAAGCTTGGAAGGATTTTGATTTTTTGCACCCAGATTTCTCTAGCGATCCTCGTAATGTTAGATTGGGTCTTTCAAGTGATGGTTTCAACCCATTTCGGACGATGAGTATTTCTCATAGCACGTGGCTTGTTATGTTAATGAACTATAATTTATCACCGTGGATTTGCATGAAGCCAGAGTATATAATGTTGGCTATGATCATTCCAGGTCCATCGTCTCCGGGAAATGATATAGACGTGTACATACGACCATTAATTGAAGAATTGAAGGAACTATGGAAACAGGGATATACACATTTGATGTTGTAACCAACCAAACTTTCTGAATGTGTGATTTCTTATTGTGGACAGTTTGTGATTTTCCAGCATTGGTCCGTTAGTGGGACTGCGCAGGTGCGCACCTAGGACCGCAGGTGTGGGTCTGCAGGTACGATTAAGTGTCCACAGGTGCGGAATTGATGGGCAGAACAGTATAAAAGAGGCCTCCGTGAAACTGTATTCATTTCACCATCGTTGCATGCGGTAGGAGCTCTTTTGAAAGCAAATTGAAGAGAAAATTTGTGGTTCTTCATTGGAGGTAAGTTCCAGGGTTGTTAAATTCGTTTCTATGCTATTTTGTTCGGATTAGGCTTGTAAATTGAAGGATTAAAGTAGGAAAAGGTTGGGGAAAATGGGTGGAGGATTGAAAAAATCTTTTGGCAATTTGGGTAGGCGATTATGGTCCGATTGTGGTGTTTTTGGTATGAATAAAATCGTGGGATGTCGAGGTTTCTAGTGATGTTAAATTTATGAAATTCCGAGGAGTGGGCCCAGGGTTCGAGTTTGGCCGAATTTTGAGATTCTTGTATAATTTGATAGTTTTCAATTGGGTTGTGTTCCTTTAGTATATATTAATGATGTTAAACTGGTTTTAGCTAGATTTAGAGCAATCGGGAGCCAATTTAAGGGGCAAGAGCATAGGGGACTAGAGTTGTGGCCCGGTAGAGGTAAGTAATGGTTATAAATCTTGTCTTGAGGGTATGAAACCCCGGACTACGTATTATTCAGTGATTTTAGAATGGCGCACATGTTGGATGACAAGTATATGGTGCACACTGATTTTTGGATTGGACTAGGTCCACTCCGCGGCAACTAATGAGTTTCATATTTGACTCAAAACCTTACGTTAAATTATGTTCTAAATATTGTTGAAATATTTGGGCTATAAGCCGTGTTTGGGGCCTCGTGCCGATCTGTTTAGACCCCTTGGGGGATTTTTACTACTGTTTTCCTAACTATTTATTGATGATTTCACTCAGTCACATTGTGCTTACTGTTTTCAAAATTCTGCCCGATTTACACTACTTTGAGATTTAAAAATGATGTTTTGGGTCGAGTACCCTATTTTACTGATTCGCATGAGGGGCTTTTTGAGGGGTTCTAATGAGTGAGGCCGAGGGCCTGATTGTGAGGATATGATAGGCCACGAGGTGGCTTGTTGTTAGAGCTTGGGCTGAAGGAGCCCATCTGGATTCTTCACACACACCCAATGAGCGCGCTGAGTGCCGAGTGACGAGTGATTGGGAGGCATAAGTGACTTTAAGGTGCTGACTGACTGATTACAAGTGATGGTGAGGTATTCCCTAGGGGCTGATCATGAGTGACTGTGGGGCGTGCCCGAGGGGCTGATTATGAGACATGTTTTGCCCTAGGGGCTACTTATGATTTTACTACTTCCACTCTGAACTTATGAAATATGTTTTGCCTGAGGGGACTCTATATGATTCATTTCATTTTCATACTAAATCTTTCGGTTTGTAGTTGTTAAAAATATACATTCTTCAAAGGACTTTTCTGAAGTTGGTTTTAAGGCATGACGATTTCACAAATCTATGTTTATACTGTTGCAAAGTAAGGCTGTGTATATTGTGAATTGATGACATTGATTTTTATGTGATTCCTTGCCGTTTAGACTTGATTTATTTTCATTACTACTGAGTTGGCGTACTCACATTACTCCCTGCACCCCTGTGCGCAGATTCAGGGCAGATACCGAGCATTAGCTATCTTTTCCGTGCGGAGCTAGAGTGCGGGATATAGAGGTAGTTGTTCAGCGTCCGCAGCATCTCTGTTTTCCCTTCTTGTTGTATCTAGCTATTTATTCGGAGGTTTTGTATTATAATAGTATACCTTTGGCTTATTTTTCTTAGATGCTCATGACATGTTGGCTCTAGGTTTTGGGGTTGGTTGCACTATTATTAGCCTAATTTATTTAGTAAACACTGTATATTTTATGAAATGCTTGAAATTGATTGGGATTTTGAAAGAAACTGTAAACATGGGATTATTGGCTTTCCTAGTTCCGCGATAGGCGCCATCACGGCCGGTTTAGGATTTGGGGTCGTGATAGTTTAGTATCAGAGCCTAGGTTACATAGGACACAACGTCATGAGCAGGTTTAGTAGAGTCTTGTGGATCGGTACGAAGAGGTCTATACTTATCTTCGAGAGTCTGCCAAACTTTTAGGAAACATTTCTATCTTTCTTGAACTCTTTCGTGCTAATCTATTGATTCATGAAATCTGAACTTACGTTGTTTCATTCACTCACAGATGGTGAGGACAAGCCATACCGATCAGAGTAACCAGACGTCTACCAGACCAACGAGAGGTTGAGGCCGCAGTGGAGGCTGTAGTAGAGGTAGGGGCCAGCCCGCACAGCAGCCGGGACAGTACCCCAGGATCCCCCTATCGATCAGGATTAGGTTCCCACCGACGGTGTTCCAGCGGGGCAGGCACCGACACCTATGGTTATTCCGGGTCTTCAGGAGACCCTGTCTCAGATATTGACAGTGTGCACCAGTTTGGCTCAGGCAGTCGCCATGTCTTCTACTGCCACCACAGCTCAGGCCGGGGGAGGCAATCAGACTCCAGCTGCCCCGGCACATGAGTAGGCTGCACGGGGTATTCATGCACCAGCAGCATCCCCAACTCAGCCAGTTGCTCCGGTCCAGGATTATGTGGTCCCTGTTATGCCTGAGGACAAGCAGTGCAGGTTGGAGAGGTTCAGCAGACTTCAGCCTCCGACTTTCAGTGGTACAGAGGGCGAGGATGCCCAGGGGTTTCTAGAAAAGTGCCAAAGGATACTATGTACTTCGGGTATTTTGGAGACCAGTGGGGTCTCATTTGTTACATTTCAGTTTGCGGATGCTGCCTTTACTTGGTGGGAGTCATTCAAGAGGAGTAGGCCAGTTGGTTTGACACCTCTCACCTTGCAGCAGTTCTCCACGATCTTTTTGGAGAAGTATGTTCCTCAGTCCCACAGAGAGGAGCAGCGCAGGCAGTTTGCGCAGCTGCGCCAGGGAGAGTTATCAGTTACTCAGTATGGGATGAGGTTTTCTAAGTTGGCTAGGCATGCTTCTAAGATTTCCCCTAATGATAGGGAGAGGATGAGGAGGTTTGTAGATGGTCTTTCTTATCAGCTCCAGCTATTTATGACTCGGGAGAGAGTATCAGGTGCTTCATTCGAGCAGGTTGTTGACATAGCTCGAGATATTGAGTTTGTTCGCTGCCAGGAGCGGGAGGAGAGGGAGGCCAAGAGGCCTCATGGTTCGGGCAGTTCTAGTGGTGCTCCCTTCAGGGGCAGTTTTAGCAGGGTATGGGTTGTTAATTCAGGCCTCCTCAATCAGGCCGCCCATCGTATAGTGGTGCATCTTCGGGGCATGATCCCCGTGGTTCTCAGTCAGGCCGTACTTCATTTGGTGCCCTCCCAGCTCAAAGTACAGCTAGAGCACCCCCAGTTCAGAGTTCTCCTATGCATGAGTCTTCCAATGGTCGTTCTAGTGCCAGGGGTTTCTATCAGTCCCCGCCTCCAGCTCCAGGGAGTTGTTTTGAGTGTGGAGAGTTCGGGCACGTGTGGAGGCAGTGTCCCTACAGTTCCGGAGGTTCTTCTCAGCAGAGGGGCCAACCCTCGACTTCAGCTCCAGTTACTTCACTACCCGCCCAGGCAGCTAGGGGTGGTAATCAGTCAGCCAGAGGCCGCCCTAGAGGGGGAGGTCGAGCAGGGGTAGGTCAGGCTTACATGTATGCATTTCCAGCCAGGCCAGATGCTATGGCATCAGATGCCGTGATCGTAGGTATTGTCTCAGTCTGTTTCCGAGATTCCTTAGCTTTATTTGACCCTGGTTCTAAATATTCCTATGTTTCTTCATATTTTGCCAATTTTATGGATGTGCCCCGTGAGTCTCTAGTCACAATTGATCATGTGTCGACTCCGGTGGGGGATACTGTTGTTGTGGATTATGTGTATCGGTCGTGCAGGATGTCTATTGGGGGTCTAGAGACCTGAGTGGACCTACTGTTACTCAGCATGGTCGATTTTGATGTGATATTGGGCATGGATTGGTTATCTCCGTGCCATGATGTTCTTGATTGTCATGCTAAGACCGTGACCTTAGCTATGCTAGGGTGTCCGAGGGTTGAGTGGAGAGGTTCTTCTAAGTATATGCCTAGCAGGGTGATTTCCTACCTGAAGGCTCAGCGCATGGTTGAGAAAGGGTGTTTATCTTATTTGGCCTTTGTGAGGGATGTTAGTGGTGAGACTCCCGCTATTGATTCAGTTCCTGTTGTTCGTGACTTTATGTGTTTCCTACAGACCTACTAGGCATGCCACCTGACAGGGTTATTTATTTTGGTATTGACTTGGTGTCAGGCACCCAGCCTATTTCCATTCCACCTTATCGTATGGCACCAGCAGAGTTTAAGGAGTTGAAGGAGCAGTTTCAAGAACTTCTGGATAAGGGGTTCATTCGGCCTAGTGTGTCACCTTGGGGTGCACCGGTGTTGTTCGTGAAGAAGAAGGATGGGTCTATGCGTATGTGTATTGATTATCGGCAGCTGAACAGAGTTACGGTGAAGATCCGGTATCCCTTTCCCCACATTGATGATTTGTTTGACCATCTTCAGGGAGCCAGAGTGTTTTCTAAGATTGACTTGAGATTTGGGTATCATCAGTTGAAGATTTGGGATTCTGACACTCCAAAGACTGATTTCAGGACCAGATATGGTCATTATGAGTTCTTGGTTATGTCATTTGGGTTGACCAATGCCCCAGCTGCGTTCATGCAATTGATGAACATCATGTTTCAGCCTTACCTTGATTCTTTTGTCATTGTGTTCATTGATGACATCCTGGTTTATTCTCGTCGCTAGGAAGAGCATGCCCAGCATTTGAGAGTTGTGTTACAAAGGTTGAGGGAGGAGAATCTTTATGCAAAATTCTCCAAATGTGAGTTTTGGCTTAGTTCGGTAGCTTTCTTGGGGCACATGGTGTCTAGTGAGGGTATTCAGGTTGATCCGAAGAAGATAGAGGCAGTGCAGAGTTGGCCCAGACTGTCCTCAGCTACAGAGGTTAGGAGTTTCCTTGGTTTGGCGGGATATTACCGTCGCTTTGTGGAGGGATTCTCTTCTATTGCTTCGCCTTTGACCAGATTGAACCAGAAGGGTGCTCCATTCAGATTGTTTGATGAGTGTGACGAGACCTTTCAAAAGCTCAAGTCAGCATTGACCACAGCTCTGGTACTCATTTTGCCTACTGGTTCGGGTTTTTACACAGTCTATTGTGATGCTTCTAGAGTTGGTTTGGGAGCGGTATTGATGCAGGACGGTAGGGTGATTGCCTACGCGTCTAGACAGCTGAAGGTGCACGAGAGGAATTATCCAGTGCACGATCTTGAGTTAGGTGCCATTGTTCATGCCTTGAAGATTTGGCGGCATTATTTGTATGGAGTGCACTGTGAGATTTTAACTGACCATCGTAGTTTGCAGTATCTGCTGAAGCAGAAGGACTTGAGTTTGCGTCAGAGGAGATGGTTAGAGCTTCTCAAGGATTATGACCTCACTATCTTATATCATCCGGGGAAGGCCAATGTAGTGGCTGATACCTTGAGTCATAGAGCAGAGAGTTTGGGGAGTCTAGCCTACCATCTAGTAGCAGAGCAGCCATTAGCCCTTGATGTTCAGGCCTTAGCAAGTCAGTTGGTGAGATTGGATCTATTAGAGCCCCCGCAGTTGTTGGCTTGTGTAGCCTCCAAGTCTTCTTTTTACAATCAGATTAGAGCACGCCAGTATGATGATCCACATTTACTTGTTCTTCAGGACAGGTTCCGTCGCGGTGATGCCAGTGATGTGGTTATTGGTGATGATAGGGTCATGAGGATGCAGGGCCGGATTTGCGTGCCCAATGTAGATGGGCTTCGAGATTTGATTCTAGTAGAGGCCCATAGTTCGCGGTATTCCATCCATCCGGGTGCCACAATGATGTATCAGGATTTGTGGCAGCATTATTGGTGGAGGAGGATGAAGAAAGATATTGTGGAGTTTGTGGCTCGGTGTCTCAACTGTCAGCAGGTCAAGTATGCGCACCAGAGACTAGGTGTATTGCTTCAGAGATTTGATATTCCGGAGTGGAAGTGGGAGCACATCATCATAGACTTCGTAGTTGGACTCCCACGGACTTCGAGGAGGTTTGATGCTATATAGTTTATTGTGGATCGGCTGACCAATTCCGTGCACTTCATTCCTGTTGGTACTACTTATTCTTCGGAGAGGTTAGCTGAGATTTATATCAGGGAGATAGTCTGATTGCATGGGGTTCCAGTTTCTATCATTTCCGACAGAGGTACCCAGTTCACATCTTAATTTTGGAGGGCCGTGCAGCGAGAGTTGGGTACTCAGGTTGAGTTCAACACAGCGTTTCATCCTCAGAATGAGAAGAAGTCGGAGCGTACCATTCAGATTTTGGAGGATATGTTGCGTGCTTGCATGATTGACTTTGGTGGTTCATGGGACCAGTTTTTTCCACTAGCGTAGTTTGCATATAATAACAGCCATCAATCGAGTATCCAGATGGCTCCATATGAGGCTTTATATGGTAGGAGGTACAGATCTCCGGTTGGTTGGTTTGAGCCAGGCGAGGCTAGGCTATTGGGAACAGACTTGGTTCAGGATGTGTTGGGTAAGGCGAAGTTGATTCAGGAGCGGCTTCGCACGACGCAGTCTAGGCAGAACAGTTATGCGGACCGAAAAGTCCGAGATGTGTCTTTCATTGTTGGGGATAAGGTGTTGCTGAAGGTGTCGCCCATGAAGGGTGTTATGAGATTCGGGAAGAGGGGGAAGCTGAGTCCCAGGTTCATTGAGCCATTTGAGGTGCTTCAGAGGATTGGGGAGGTGTCTTATAGGCTTGCTATGCCTCCCAGTTTATCGAGTATTCATCCGGTATTCCATGTTTCGATGCTCCGGAAGCATATTGGTGACCCGTCTCACATTTTGGACTTCAACACAGTTCAACTCAAGGGTGATATGTAATATGAGGTAGAGCTAAGGGCTATTTTGGGTCGACATGTCAGGAAGTTGAGGTCTAAGGATATAGTTTGAGTGAAGGTTCAGTGGAGAGGGCAGCCGGTGGAGGATGTCACCTGGGAGACCGAGCGGGAGATGCGGGCCAGATATCCTCACTTATTAGAGACTCCAGGTATGTTTCTAGACCCGTTCAAGGACGAACATTTGTTTAAGAGGGGGAGGATGTAACGACCTGGCCAGTCGTTCCGTGAGATTTACCCAATTTCCCCCATTTCTGCATTTTTCATATATTGCTAGCCTGTTTTTGTTGTGTTGGGTCAGTTGGTTTGGGTCTGGAGTGCTCATGGTGTGAATTGAGGCATTTAGTCTCTTAAAGTAGCCTAATAGTTGAAAAAGCAACTGAGAGTTGACTTATTGGTGAACGACCTCGAAATGTGGATTTGATGGCTCTGATAGCTTTATTAGGTGATTTGGGACTTAGGAGTGTGTTCGGAATGAAGTTGTGATGTCTGGTATAGAATTAGGCTTGAATTGGCGAAAGTTAGTTTTTGGCGATTTCCGGTCGGCAGTGGAAAATAGGTTATCGGGGTCGCAATAGGATTCCGAAAGTTGGAGCAAGTTCGTAATTTCATTTTAAGTATGTGTGGAAAATTTTAGCTCAATCGAAGGTGTTTTGGTTGGTTTTGGTGTAGTTGGCGAAATTTGGAAGTTTCAAATTTCATAGGGTTGAATTTGATGTAATTTTGGTGTTTTCATGTTGTTTTTGGTGTTTCAAAGGCTCGAATAAGTTGTAATAATGTTATGGGGTGTGTTGGTATGTTTGGTTGGGGCCCTGAAAGGCTCGGGATTGATTTCGGATGGTTGGCGGAGTTTCGAACATGGAAAATTGCAGCAAATGGCTGCAGGTGTAAGTTTCTGGTGTTGGCCGCACCTGCGGAAGGGTAGCCGTAGGTGCGAAAGGCCATGCACAGGGGCGAAAGGAGGTTAGGAAGGGGAAATCCGCAGGTGCAAAGAGATGGCCGCACTTGCGAAGACGCAGGTGCGGAGAAGTGGCCGCAGGTGCGAAAATTGGTCCG
Organism: Nicotiana knightiana; assembly: GCA_005239525.1. Taxonomy (NCBI): domain Eukaryota; kingdom Viridiplantae; phylum Streptophyta; class Magnoliopsida; order Solanales; family Solanaceae; genus Nicotiana; species Nicotiana knightiana. The sequence continues at coordinate 5,873 of ML416449.1, read as the reverse complement.
TTAGTGGGATTGCGCAGGTGCGCACCTTGGACTGCAGGTGCGGGTCCGCAGGTGTGATTAAGTGTCCGCAAGTGCGGAATCGCTGGGCAGAACAGTATAAAAGAGCCCTCCGTGAAATTTTATTCATTTTACCATTGTTGCATGCAGTTGGAGCTCTTTTGAAGGCAAATTGAAGAGAAAATTTGTGGTTCTTCAGTGGAGGTAAGTTCACGGGTTGTTAAAGTCTTTTCTATGATATTTTGTTCGGATTAGGCTTGTAAATTGAAGGATTAAAGTAGGAAAAGGTTGGTAAAAATGGTTGGAGGATTGAAAAATTATTTTGGCAATTTGGCTAGGCGATTATGGTCCGATTGTGGTGTTTTTGGTATGAATAGAATCATGGGAGGTCGAGGTTTCTAGTGATGTTAAATTTATCGAATTATGAGGCGTGGGCTCGAGGCTCGGGTTTTGCCGAATTTTGAGATTCTTGTATAATTTGATAGTTTTCGATTGGGTTGTGTTCCTTTAGTATATATTAATGATGTTAAATTGGTTTTGGCTAGATTCGGCGCAATCGGGAGCCAATTTGAGGGACAAGAGCATAGCGGACTAGAGTTGTGGCTCGGCAGAGGTAAGTAATGGTTATAAATCTTGTCCTAAGGGTATGAAACCCTGGACTACGTATTTCTCACTGATTTTAGAATGGCGCACATGTCGGATAACGAGTATATGGCGTGCACTGATTTTTGGATTGGACTAGGTCCACTCCGCGACAGCTAATGAGTTCCATATTTTGCTCAAAACCTTTGTTAAATTATGTTCTAAAGATTATTGATATATTTGGGCTATAAACCGTGTTTGGGGCCTCGTGCCGATCTATTTAGACCCGTTGGGAGCTTTTTACTGCTGTTTTCCTCACTATTTATTGATGATTTCACTCTGTCACATTGTGCTTACTGTTTTCAGAACTCAGCCTGATTTACACTACTTTGAGATTTAAAAATGATGTTTTGGGTCGAGTACCCTGTTTTACTGATTCGCTCGAGGGGCTTTTTTGGAGGTTCTGCTGAGTGAGGCCGAGGGCCTGATTGTGAGGATATGATACGCCACGAGGTGGCTTGATATTAGCGCTTGGGCTGAAGGAGCCTCTCTGCAGTCTGCACACACCCCCCAGTGAGCGCACCGAGTGCCTAGTGCCGAGTGCCAAGTGACGAGTGATTGGGAGGCATGAGTGACTATAAGGTGCTGAGTGACTGATTACAAGTGATGGTGAGGTATGCCCTAGGGGCTGATTATGAGTGACTGTGAGGCATGCCCGAGGGGCTGATTATGATACATGTTTTGCCCGAGGGGCTACTTATGATTTTACTACTTTTACTCTGAACTTATGAAATATGTTTTGACCGAGGGGCCTCTATATGATGCACTTCATTTTCATACTATATCGTTCGATTTGTAGTTGTTAAAAATATACATTCTTCAAAGGACTTTTCTGAAGTTGGTTTTAAGGAATGACGATTTCATATATCTATGTTTATACTGTTGCAAAGTAATGTTGTGCATATTGTGAATTGATGAAATTGATTTTTAAGTGTTTCCTTGCCGCTTAGACTTGATTTATTTTCATTACTACTGAGTTGGCATATTCACATTACTCCTTGCACCCTTGTGTGCAGATTCAGGTGCAGATACCGAGCATTAGCTATCTTTTCCGTGCGGAGCCAGAGTGCAAGATATAGAGGTAGTTGTTCAGCGTCCGCAACATCTCTGTTTTCCCTTCTTATTGTATCTAGCTATTTATTCTGAGATTTTGTATTATAATAGTATACCTTTGGCTTATTTTTCTTAGATGCTCATGACATGTTGGCTCCGGATTTTGAGTTTGGTTGCACTGTTTGGCCTAATTTATTTAGTAAACTGTGTATATTTTATGAAATGCTTGAAATTGATTGGGATTTTGAAAGAAACTGTAAACATGGGATTATTGGCTTGCCTAGTTCAACGATAGGCGCCATCATGACACACATTTTAGAGGGAACCTAATAATGACATTGGTTCCTCCTCTAGATTACTTGATGTTGACGTTAGATGGTCAAGAGAAGATGTACCCCTTTTTTCTGAGGCTCCGAAAGCCTCCATTAATATCACCTCGATGTGCGTGCGCATCCCAGGCGCGTAGCCGAGAATACTTTATGTGGAAATGTGTTAAGCACTTGAATTTACGATAAGTAATTGAATAAAGTTGACTTTGGTCAATATTTTTGGTAAACGGACCCGGACTCATGATTTAACAGTCCCGGAGGGTCCGTAGGAAAATATGGGACCTGCGCGTATGCCCGGAATCGAATTCCGAGGTCCCATGTCTGAGAAATTAATTCTTAAAGGAAATTATTTTCTGAAAATAATAAAGACTTTTGAAAATGAACTTTGATGTGAAATCTGTGTTACCGAGCCCGTATTATGGTTCCAGAGCCCGGAACAGGTTTAATATGTTATATGAGTTATCTGTAAAATTTGGAAAGAAAAGGACTTGGTTTGACGTGTTTCGGAACAAAATTGGAAAATTTGATAGTTTATGAAGTTTGAGGAAATTCTGTGGATTTTTGAGTTTAATTCATTGTTTTTTATGTTATATTAGTGGTTTAATTACTCGAATAAGTTTGTAGGATCAGTTTGAAGTCGTGTGTATATTTCGTTTTGAGCCCCGAGGGCTCGAGTGAGTTTCGCTTAGGTGTCGGGGTGCAAAAGAGTTGGAAAAATCTGGTTTTTGGGCTGTTTCTAGTGTTGTGTTTTGCCCTCTGTGATCGCAGTGTGTTTCACGCGATTGCAATGTTCATATGGCTAGAGGGTTGGGAAATTACCCTACGCGAACGGAGGGACTAGGATGCGATCACCAAGCTTGGGGGTAGTGCTCTAAGCGACCGCGAGGGGCCTCACGCGATCGCATAGCGTTAAAGGGATCTAGGGGAAGGGTAGCATGTTTCTCTATGCGAACGTGGTCGCTTGGTCGCGATCGCGATGGTCATTTTCCAGTACTCTCCGCGATCGCAGCCCTCTCTTCGCGATCGCGTAGGCTTATTTCGCCTAGTCATTTTAAAGCCTTAAAACATAATGCTATTACGTGATTTTCATATTTTTCACCATCTCCTTCTTCTCCAAAGCCCATAGCCGATTTCCAAGCTGCTCTTCCTCCATAACCACTTAGGTAAGTAATCTTAACTCTAATTTCTCTCATTTTCTTCATCAATCATTAGATTTTAGGTCTAAAAACATGGAATCAAGGGTATAATTGGGGGTTTTGGATAGAGTCAGGGCTTTTGGAAATATTGGAAATTCAACCTCATTTTGGAGTCGGATTTCAAAATAAATTGTATATTCGGGTTCGTGGGGGAATGGGTGATCGGATTTTGGTTCGAACCTCGGGTTTGGACCAAGCAGGCTCGGGGTTGAGTTTTGGTATTTTTGAAGAATTATGGGGAATGTATAATTAGGCTTTGGGACTGAGTTATTGATTAATTATTGATGTTATTAAGTCAATTATGTCTATATATTATCGTTTCGGAGTCGGATTTAAGAGGAAAGGTCGTGATTGAGGATTGACTTGCATTCTTGGAGCTGAGGTAAGTGTTTGGCCTAACCTTAGCTTGAGGGAATAGGTATAGAGTCTTATTTTCTATGTGTAATTCATGTCCAACGTATAGGTGAGGTGACGGGTACCTATATGTTGTGGTCAAGCATGCCCGTGAGTCGAATTTTGATGAGTTATTTAATGTTCTTTGATATCCTATGTGCTGTGAATTATTGGGAACCTTGGAAGTGGTACCTTGAGGTTACTTCTTGACGTAGAAAGTTCTTGATTATGTGTTCGATTGAGGGTTTTACTGTTGATATGATACTTCGGAGTGAGATTGGTTATAGCTGAGTCCCTTGCCGGGACAATAGAATTGTGTTGATTATGTATGTACATTTGAAATGTCGTATTGTTAAAATTTCACATCAATTGTTGTTTTTTATATTCATCATGCACGAGGTAACATTTCGTGCCGATGACTATTATTTATGAACGAGGGAACATTTCGTGCCGATGACTATTATTTATGCACGAGGGAACATTCCGTGTCGATGATTATATTTATGCACGAGGGAATATTCCGGGCCGATGACTATTATTTATGCACGAGGGAACATTCTGTGCCGATGATTATATTTATGCACGGGGGGACATTTCGTGCCGATTGATTATTATTTATGTGCGAGAGGAGATTCCATGCCGATTGATTATTATTTATGCGCGAGGGGACATTTCGTGCCGATTGATTATTGTTGATGCACGAGGGGACATTTCGTGCCGAGTCATTATTATTTATGCGCAAGGGGACATTCCGTGCCGTGTGATTTTAAGGCTATACACGAGAGGTCATGCCGTGTCTTCTCCTGTCTATTGTACTTGTTTCGAGTTGTTATTTCCTACTTTACTTCTACTTTCCAGTTAGAATTGATTCTACTGTTTTAGCAATTGTTGCCCCTTTTATCCCAAGTATGTTCTTCTCCGTAACTGTATTCTTGTTTATTTCTGCTATACTACTGAACCGCACAGGTAAAATTTGTTGTCGTGTCCTAGCATCGTCACTACTTCGCGAGGTTACGCTCGGCACTTACTCAGTACATGGGGTCAATTGTACTGATGCTACACCTGCACTTCTTTATGTTGTGCAGATTACGCAGCCGAACCCAGTGGACCTCGTTAGGGGGAGTATCCTTCAGTCCATTCCAGACGACATCGAGGTAGTTTCACAAGCATTCGTGGATCTCGGTGTCACTGTCAATCTTGCACTCTTTCATCTATATGTTTCCAGATAGATGTATCATTTTATTTCAAAGTGTTATTTTTAGCCAAATCTTAGACTGGTTCGTGATGTTGTGACTCCACTTCTGGGTTTTTGTACTTAAAGGGATTTCTTCGTTATTAGCCATTGTTATTTAGATTCATGTTAATGCTTCCGCACTTTATCTCAATTATCTAGTCAGTGTTTGTTATTTTCACTTGTTAATAAATCAATTCAGTTAACACGTTGGCTTGCCTAGCGGGTGCAATGTTAGGCATCATCACGGCTTGAAGGTGGGATTTCGGCTCGTGACATTGATATTGTTGATATTCCCACTAATGCATAACATTCACATGATAAGATTATAGAATCAGAAGAGGAGAATGGGGTTGATGATACTGATTGGGACTGGATGGAAGCAGATGATTAAATAAGAAAGTTCTGAAATTCTTTTAAATGTATTATTTATTGAGTAAGTGATAATGCCTCTCTCTCTCTCTCTCAATATATATATTAAGATTATTTTTGTTTATTTATCTTGTCGATTATTATTCGGATATGCTTCAATTTTGCAGAATTTGGGATCTATTAACTTTGTTGCTACTGTTGAATTAATTGACAGAGAACAAATATTGTTTTCGGGAATATTATTCTGGTAGTATTTTTGCTTAAACTTTCTAATATTTGATTTAGAAATTACTTAAAAATTCTTTCTATTAATGCTTTTCCTAACCTATTTCGGGTTTGCTTTATTGAATCTGACGGAGATTTTAACAGTCATGAATCAAGAAGGGTGCTTGATGCGAGAATAAATTGCATGGTTTAGCATGTGATATACCTTACATTTTATGAGCATTAATTATAAAATTACACTTGTTATGTGCTTAATGGAGTTTATTTCATGTGTAGGTGAAATGGAAATGGAAACGGAGCTAAAGGAATGCAAATAGGTAAAAAATACGCAAAAGGAGACGCCCGGGCGATAGCGGGGCGTTTGCCCCATAAGGCCTGGCCCCCCCTGGCGTTAGGGGGGTGTTAGGGACATAACGCCAGCCCCCCCCCCCCCCC